>CXYZ01012155.1:1717109-1728112 GCA_900006705.1 Sonneratia caseolaris
CGATCCATGGGTCCATTCCCATTAAGAAACTCCCAACGGTACAGCATAATAGCAGTGACAAAAACGCCCTGAACTGAAGAAAATGCCTAAGGGAAGAGTACTCGTCCTGAATCTTCACCTCATCTCTTGTTCACACGATCCGTGATTACAGAATCGCCCCATGGTAAGTGGGACCACCCAAATCCTTCGTTGCAATGCAAATAAACTGAGCTGAGATCGTTTTAATGAGAGCTTAAAGCTCCAAATTTGTTCCTACTCTAGCTACATCACATACAGCAATGCATTCCTGGCTGCAGGATGCTAAAACAAAAACATCTCCATTCTAAATTCAGTGAAGATGAACGTCGAGGAGATTTGTCAATTCCTCTGAACTTCTCTAAAACCCATAGTAAAGAAGAGGAGAACCCCTACAGCAAGATATCTTGCAACTTAAGTTTCCAAGACTTTGGGTCCAACTCAGCCTGAAATCAGCAAGAAAAAACAGCATAAGAAACTGGCTTCTATGAAAAATAATAGCCTGCGAAACTTTCAACTGATAACATTTTTCTTTTAGAATTTGGACCTGAAATTCCTTGTCTCTCCAGTGAAACACGCATCCCCGCATTTCCAAGTGCTCAAAGAGCACTTGAGGAAGGGACACCTTGAAGGTTGCATGGAGCTTGACTTTCGCTAGCCCTCCACAGGCCAAGAGAGCTGCTGCGNCCGGGAGGTAAGACAAATCAAGGGTCCTGATATCGTTGCACTTAACAGCAACTAACCCTACCCCTAAATCGCCAACTCTATGGCACCATTTCAAGCTCAGTAGCTTCAACTTCCTGCATCCGACAGCAATACACCCGACCCCCATGTCAGTTATCAGCTTACACCTCCTAAGCCACAGCCGCTCAAGGTTCCTCGCCGTCGCTAAAGCCGCAACACCAGGGTCCCTCAGATCTGTCGCGTTCGACAGGTCGATCTCCACCAGGTTCCTGCATTCAGCTACCACACGCGAAAGTCCCGTGGCAGAGAAGAACCTGGACCTCGACAAGTCGATAGAGCGGAGAATGGGCCCGCAGAAGCTCGATATTGCAGAGAGGGAAGCGTCGGTGACCCGGGGGCAGAGGGTGAGGTCGAGACGCTCGGTATTCGGGTAGCGGGAGAGGATCTTGGGCAGGTGCTCGGGGCGGAGCGGCCGGAGGGCTCGGCGGTGGCTCCTCTCGATCGAGTAGAAGGACTTGCAGGCGAGGGAGAATGACTTCTTGTCAAGTGGGTTGTCGTCGAGGAAGTCTAAGATTGCGAAGACGTTCTCCTCGCAGAGGAGGTCGAAGGGGTTGAGCTGCACCTCCGGTTGCTGCCGTTGTCCATGATGGGCGGTCTTCGGCTTCTTCATGGTGAAAGGCCGGCGTCAAGNGCTAGCCCTCCACAGGCCAAGAGAGCTGCTGCGAGCCCGCTAGGTGTCAGGCCCTTCAGGTGCAAGATTGTCATGGTCTGGAGGCAGCTTATACTGGCAAGGGCTAGGAGGCCCACGTCTGTCACAGAAGTGTATGACAGATTTATCTGCAACATTAAAAATGTAAAAGGGGAGAGAGATAAGTCGCATGCTTAAGAGAACAACTTGAGCTTCTAGATTATTGGCAATTAAAGACTTGTATTGGAACACGAGTTTCAACCACTGCAGCCACATGCTAACTGGAATCAGAGGAGCCCCATTTTTACCTGTCGTAGGTTCTGAGACAAGTGGGCGAGAGGGATCATGCCCGCATCATCAATCATGCCGCATTTCTTTATGTCCAACCTAGCAAGTTGCTTGCACCCAATGGCGATTACTGCCAAACCCAAGGATGTGATCAGTGGAACTCCCCGGCACTCTAACGTGTTCAGTCTTGAGCATTTAGATAGAGCCATGAGAGTGGTATCGGTGATGCCATTGCAATAAGACATGTTGATCATTTCAAGATTGGGGCAACCGTGTGCAATTGCTAGAACACCTGAATCTGATATTNAGTGATGCCATTGCAATAAGACGTGTTGATCATTTCAAGATTGGGGCAACCATGTGCAATTGCTAGAACACCTGAATCTGATATTCCAGCAGACCTGAAGAATGAAACGACCATGAGGAAATTTCAAAGTACAGAAGCTTTTGCTCGGAATTGGCTTTTGCCTTTATGTACTGACCGATATAAATCAAGCTCTACAAGCTTTGAGCAGGATCCACCAATATGTGACAGCCCTTTGTCAGTGATGTTTAGGCAAATCCCTAGCTTCAAAACAGTGAGTCTGGAACATCTTCCAATGGATTTCAAACCTGCAGAAAGAATCATCAATAATATCAGCCAAAAAAGGCAGTACAACAACTAATGAAAATGAAATGTGACAAAAAGAGGCAATCATCTATCCATAAAGACTAAAGCAAACCTTCATCATCAACTTCATTGTCAGTCAGATCAACCTCCTCAAGGAAATGGCATCGCTGACCCATCAAGACGAATGCCTCTTTTGAGACAAGACTGCACGACTCCATTCTAAGTGAAGTGAGACCCTTACAAGAGCTTGTAAGATGAGCTATAGAGAAATCAGTTATTTGGCGACAGCAAGTGATGTCAAGTTTCTTCAACTGGTTTTGCCTGGTCACAAGGAAGGAGAACCCTTCATCTGTAACCCCCGGGCATTTACTTAAGCTCAGCTCTCTCAATGAACCACAGCTGCTGCCAATAGCTTTTAATACAGAACATGTGACTGAGCAGCCGTCTAACTTGATAGATTGTAGCATGATCAGCATCTTCAAACTTGCCACAAGAGGAGCAGTGACCTGAAACACCAGCACACCAGTAATGAATAGGATGAGCCTGAGATTGGTACAAATAGGAGTTGAAAGAAGCCAGTCTGCTTCCTTTCTGTTTATTTACAAAAGCATGCCCCAACAAAAAACACTTCAAGTGCCTTAAGATGAAAAACGAGATCCTTACAGGTGACCCATGTGCGAGAGAGAGTTGCTGTAGACCTTCGGTGCTGCTCAGTATGGAGGATAGCCCAACATGACTAATATTTTGACAGCTTGAAATGTCAAGGGCCTGCATAGAAAGTAATCTAGTTAGTTAAATAGGCATTTGATTGTTGATCATCGTGCCATGGAAACATAACCATGTCATAACAGTTCACAGTGGCAAGAATCAGGCTTCCTAATATGAGTTTGATGAATGGAACATCATGACCATGTCATCTCAAGTAATTATAAGAGCAAAACCTGCAAATCTTTGCTGCAAGGAACATTCACAGCAAGTACCTTGAGCGACTTGCAACCATATTCTAGGGCAGCAAGACTGTCATTGTCAATGCCAAAGCATCCCTCCAGGATCAAATCCTCTAGATACGGCAACTTCAAGACTGATGGTAAACATTTGCTTGAAATCTGCAATTGCATAGAGATTCATCTGCCAAACATCAGGCCAAATAACAGGAAGCTACTTAAGATATTTAAATATGTTCAGCTAGAACGCTAGAACCAATTTACCAACAACCAATCAAGGGCAAGTTCTAGAACATCTATTTACCCAGATCACAACAAGAACATTAAATCCAGACAACAGATAAGTCATTATCTGACCCCCAATATCCAGAATTGCAGTTCCTTCCCACAACCTCCATGGTCAATACAGCCATCAATCAATGAAGTACAATCCGAAACATCAACTTTCTCAGTTTATAATAAGAACACCAACGCAAAGTGAAGGTCAACCAATGGACGACATGATCACATAATCTGTAAATGTAAAGTGTAACAGAGCAGAGGAATTCATATCCAATCCAACTGGAGAAGTAAAGATAAGGGAAATTAATAACATAATTACCGGGAGGTAAGACAAATCAAGGGTCCTGATATCGTTGCACTTAACAGCAACTAACCCCACCCCTAAATCGCCAACTCTATGGCACCATTTCAAGCTCAGTAGCTTCAACTTCCTGCATCCGACAGCAATACACCCGACCCCCATGTCAGTTATCAGCTTACACCTCCTAAGCCACAGCCGCTCAAGGTTCCTCGCCGTCGCTAAAGCCGCAACACCAGGGTCCCTCAGATCTGTCGCGTTCGACAGGTCGATCTCCACCAGGTTCCTGCATTCAGCTACCACACGCGAAAGTCCCGTGGCAGAGAAGAACCTGGACCTCGACAAGTCGATAGAGCGGAGAATGGGCCCGCAGAAGCTCGATATTGCAGAGAGGGAAGCGTCGGTGACCCGGGGGCAGAGGGTGAGGTCGAGACGCTCGGTATTCGGGTAGCGGGAGAGGATCTTGGGCAGGTGCTCGGGGCGGAGCGGCCGGAGGGCTCGGCGGTGGCTCCTCTCGATCGAGTAGAAGGACTTGCAGGCGAGGGAGAATGACTTCTTGTCAAGTGGGTTGTCGTCGAGGAAGTCTAAGATTGCGAAGACGATCTCCTCGCAGAGGAGGTCGAAGGGGTTGAGCTGCACCTCCGGTTGCTGCCGTTGTCCATGATGGGCGGTCTTCGGCTTCTTCATGGTGAAAGGCCGGCGTCAAGAAGGACACCTTAAGCAGATTGGTGAAGGATCTATCTGGATTTGGAGGTATGTACGAGACAAGCTTCTGTCTCTCGACTGGGGGAAAGAGGAGTTAGAAGGAGGAGGAGGAGGAGGTTGGTTGGTTAACTCTCTGAGGCAGCCATTGATTCTCACAGAATGGGAAGGTCATGGTGGGTTTTTTTTAAGGTCCGGCAGTTTTTGTTTCTGTGGAGTGATGGCGGAGTTTGTCAAATTACCAAAACGGGCACGGTGCATTCTGATTGTTGGTCCAATAAGCATTTTTTGGCTTTCCTTTTCCTGAAAGGACATTACTACCCCTGGGTCCAACCGCCCACAAAAACAAACATATATATATTCTTTGTTTGCAAGACGTTATGAACATGGCAACCACGGAGACATATACATATATATATATATGCACACACATGATTTCTGTCCCCTTTTCCTTCGTAATCCTCTTAACTTGCGATGAAATGTATGAATCAGGAAATGATAGGCCTATGTCATTTATAAATTAAATATACTCTCATTAATTCGAGAGTGCTACAAAAATTTCGAAGGTGGGAGGGGAAAAAAAATAGGAAGAGCGAGAGATCGGGGAGGGCGCGCGTGGAAAGGGGGGTGGGCGTGGAGAAGAAGGGTACTTGTGTACTTTCGGCGAACGATGGGTACGGCAAAAGGACGGAAGGACGGCGGGTAAAAAGGGTCAAAGGGCGGGGGTACTTTTGTCATTCTGGGAGGTCTCCTTCGTGTCACGAGCGCGTAATGGAGAAGGCGGGAGGGGGAAGTGTCATGTCATCATCGGCGAGCTACTTTACTTGGGGGGGACTCTATGCGGGGAAGGAGTCGTCCATCGATACGCACGAAAGGACAGATTGTATCGTACGAACATTTCTGCCCCTCAAGAATTGTCAAAACGCCGACGCAGTTCCCACCTTGAAAAAAAACAAAAAAAAGAAGGAAAGAAAATTCTCACGGACGCATACTGCGCATGATCGTACGATATTATTTTTTTTACGTCATCACATTATATTTATAATATAATCAATAAATCATCATTAATACAATCCCAAATAAAATTATCAAAGATTAAAATCATCAATAAAACTTAAATTTAAAATTTTATTTTTTATTCTCGTGTATATAATATATATATATAAAGTGGGAGACATTACCTGTGCCAGAAAAGACGGTGGGTGGGGACCGAAAAGAGGGGATGTGATTGCCGTACTTATACAATAAGGCCTCTAGCAGAGTACCCGCCTCACTCAGATAAGAACGGCTTTGAATCAAAGCTAACCAACACTTTTTATTTAAAAATATAAATATAAATAAAAATAGTATTTTTTATAAATATAAATAAATAGACCATTCATATCGAAAAAAGCTTTCCCATCTCACGGACGGATGGAGAATTCATTAACCTGTAATTTTTAAAGTTGTCGGGTGTTTCGTTTCGGACGAGAAAGAAGGTAAAAAGGGGAAGGGACAGACAGGTTATGTGTGGTGGGGAGGCCTTATCTCGTGGAGGTCTTATATATCTGCAAGCTGTACGTACCTCACAAACCCAATCTTGGGGCTTTCCCTGGATCCCCCCCCCCCCCCCCCCCCCCCCACGTCATCATCATCATCTTGCAAATGCAACATGTTTTTTCTCTCCGTTACCAAAAAAAAAAAACCTCAAATCCGCATCGTCATCCTGTAAGCAGGATGTTTGACTGCAAGATCGACAGTTAACCCGAGTTTTTCGCTTATTACAGAACGATTCAGCTGCCGCTCGGAGATCCACTCTCTACGATATTCGGCCAAGTGGAGCTGTTTGCCATGCGGCTTCCGAGCAAAGAGACGAACAGAGAGTTCGGTTACGGTTCGTTTCTCTCTCTCTCTCTCTCTCTCTCTCTCTCTGTTCCCCTGTTCTTTATTCCAATTAGACCGTCAAATATGTTCGTACAGACGGAGGGAGGAAAAAACCAGATCATACTCTGTTCTTTGTAGGTGCGGCTTCAACTGGGGGAGGTTCGACCCCCTGCCCCATCCCGTGATACCGAATAAACCCACGTCTTCTTCGCTCAGACCGTCAAGACCGGCTCCAGCGCCCCGTACATACCATCATCAAACCGGTTCGGAGTCTTTTTTTTATATCAATAATATTCCTATCACCATATATCTTAAAATATATAATTAATTTACAGATACGAACTCTTTAAGAACTTTTTATCTTGAATATAATTTATTATATATTATTAATTTACTAATAAATTAACTTTGTTAGGGGCCGCTGCATTTCTAACTCCCAACTAACAGCAATTAAGTGTTCTTACGTAATAATACAGTTTCTTTGGATTCCTTCGGTTTTTTTCTTTTTTTTATTAACCGGTAAATATTGTTTACCTGGGGAAGGCTCGGACTAGCCCAGGTGTTATTATTATCGCCACCTCGTTTTCTCCCCCTCCTTGTCCCACACAGAGTACTTGCAATCTAATTTTCCTCCCTTTTTTTTTCCTTTTTTGCAGGATTAAAATATATTTGGTAATCGGGTGCCATCTCATATTCACACGTCACGTCAACTCGAACAGATCATACGGTACGGATTTGCTCTCGATACTTCAAAACGTACGAACGAGACCGAGACAACAATTAGACGTCTAGACGTAATTAAAAGGACCAGATTCAAAGGCAACGGATAATGGATCTAGTTGTTGCCCGATCGCACGCGTACGTCCGCCGCCGTTGCTCAGGCTTGCTGTGGGTGAACTTCGAAATTGAACTTACCCGATGACCCGATTGACACGAATATATATATACATATATGCGTGCGTGTGTGTATATATATATACATCCAGTCAATTTGGGTAGCATGAAGAATTTTCTTGCTCGTACAGCGGGAAATTTGATTTGAGAATTAGGTCAATTCTTTTATGGTCTTGGTCAATGACATCAATTTTCTCAAATGTTCGCTACCCCAGATGATATCTGATCCACTCTGACAACTGAGACACATAGCTTCATTTATCCGTCAAATGATAAGATCGAATTGATACCGGATTGACTTGCGGCGGCAGCAAACCGAATCGAATGCGCAGACTGGCATCCTGGGTCTCCCACGAATGCGGGCAGGGAAAGTTAGGCGAGAATTTGGCTCACTGCTCGGTTGAGGTACGTAGACAGGCTCCTCAGCCACGCCGACACAACAAACAGTGACCGGTTTGCTGCAAGAATGCTAGCGAGCAGCCATAGATATCAATATACTGCATAGATCTGCAGTGGCGGCCGTGGAGACGCTTATCGACAAATGAAATCCCGTAAAGACTTAACATCTTCGAGAGTGCGTAGCCCGTCAAATCCACAAAGAAGTCTGCAATATCATTGAACCAGTCATTAGTTGCTTATATAATCACAGTAGCCGTAGCAATTGTGAGGCCTTCTGCTGATAGTGCATCTGCATACCTGCATCCTCTTTTAGCGAAGCAGAGAGGAGGAGTTATCCGAAACACATTACCGTAGAATCCGCCTTTCCCGATTAAGACTCCAATATCTGTCGGCATCGGGAGTCTGATGAGGAGGTTGAAATACATTTGTTTAGGAGGCCAAACAGGAGAACAAAAGAGAGGAACACAGACCTTTCATTTGTTCCATCACAAGCAGAATCTCGGCCTTGGCAGGTGTTTTCAAGTTGCGATCAGTGACGAGCTCGAGCCCGAGCATCAGCCCCCTGCCCCTTACATCCCCAACTACTAAACGATAGAAAACAAAGCAATAAGGCAAGATCAAATATCGCACAGGATTAGACAGTATCCACATCAAGTTGCATGTATAGGAGATTGTCTTCCCAATGAAAGTATAAAATTTTATCAGTTTTCTAAAATGTTCTGGTTAAAAAAGAGAGAGAGCACAAAAAACCGAAGATGGAAGTTGGATCCATTCTCTAAAACCGAACAGAGCCGCAGAGCCATAACCGCCCATGTTAAGCAACCAAATGCAGGTATACTATCACCAAGAGAGTTTCTTACGTTCATATTTATCCTTGAGAGAAAGGAGCCTCTCCTCCAGGTGGGATCCCACTGCACGAGCGTTCTCCTGAAGCTTTTCCTTCTCTATCACTTTCGGAACCGCAAGCCCTGCAGCTGTGCAGACTGGATTGCCACCGAAGGTGTTGAAATAGGAGCGGCGGGTGAGGACATCTGCAATCTCAGGAGTTGTCACCACTGCCCCGAGCGGGATCCCATTTCCAATTCCCTGCGTACATTTAATGCCGAGAAACAATCTAAATCGTGAGTGGAGGATCTCAATGTCGGCAAGATCAGTCTGTCCGATGAATGAGATGGCTTTTGACAGGAAATGCTTCCTTAAGGACGACATCTGACGAGTGGAAGGAACAAAACAAGCGGAATGATCTACCTTTGCCGTAGTTACTATGTCAGGGACAACCCCGTGGGCATCAAAACCCCAAAAATGGCTCCCGATTCCTGCGAATCAATCCTGCTTGAACCTCATAAGCAATACAAAGGCATCCTGCTTTCTTGATAATGCTCTGTATACAGCAGGCAAATAGCCTGGGGCAAGCTCTATAATTCCTCCAACACCCTACAGTTTGAGAACAATACTGTCTGTACTTTGTTGTGTTCCAAGAGAAAATAGTAGTGGCATTTTTATTATCTATTTTACCTGTATAGCTTCGGAGATAAAACCAGCCACCTGTCCTGAAGTGCCGAAGTCAACGAGATCTTGCACATCCTTTGCATACTTCCCTCCAATGGATCCGATGACTCCCCGGTAAGGATCTGGGTTCACGGCATGATGGACTCCACTCTGAGGGCACAGGTGAAAGGGAAACAAAGAAACTACTTCATTCAAATGTATGAAAACACTCGGGTAACAAACTCCAGGGAAACAGAGATATTGATCGTTGGATTCCATTTGGTTCTTTTGCAGCCGCCTAATTCTATCGTTCACTTTTCTTATCTGATTCCATAGTTCGTGAGATGATGCTATCATGTTAAATGCATCAAGTGATGACAAACCGGAGAGAGTATTCATGGTGAAAATAGTGCTTCACTCGGACAGTTACAAGATATGCCGTGGACATGGAGTACGTAAATAATCAACAAATTGCTCAATGCACTGCACCTCGCATCAGAAAAGCAGCCTAGAAAACCTCCAAGAAGAGCCATGATAAAAGAAAGCACCATGGAATTAATGGTCCCATTACAGCAGAGAGGTCAAAATCTCCACCCAACAGCTGCACAAAGAAATCTCAACTTTTTTTTTATGACCAGAGGATGTATCAGGGGGCCACACCCGCTCTTGCAGATTCTTGGCAGAAGATAAAGGCACAGAAGCAAAAGAAAGAATGGGGATTTCCTAATGTTCCATCGCAATGCTTAGGAAAATGAAAGGTTCACGAAAAGATAAACATGCGGTAAGATTCAAGGGTGCGCAGAATACTCGTAGACCTGAACGTCGTTAAATTTCCAATTGCACTGGGCTGTAGCTCCCATGGTCCCCGCAGTATTCCCGTGGTATGCGTTGCGAAGGGATATGATGTCCTGGCATCCCGTGTACAGTCTCGCTATCATCATAGCCAGCTCGTTCGCTTCTGTCCCTGAGTTCGTGAAGAAAACCACCTATATGAAATTTCAACAGATGAGATTTTATAAATTTCTACACTTTTATATGTACACATCTGGGGCCCGTACTCGGGCAACTTTTGTTATTATTGGGTCCATAATTTCCTAACCTTGAGAGATCTCTGGGCATCTTCTTTGCGAGGGCCTCGGCGAAGTCAGTGATTGCATGGTTCAGATAGAGCACAGTGGAGTGCTGGAGGCGGTTCGTCTGTTCCGCTATTGCTGAGACCACATCGGGGCGACAGTGGCTACAGCATACCGTGGCTATCCCACCAAAGGCGTCTAGGTACCCTCCTTCCGTTCCTTCCTCATCAAACAGGTATTGCTTCTTTCCCGCCACGATGTTGATCTGTAAAGGGAGACGCATAGCATCCATCCCTGTGAACGAAGAACAACGATCCAAACACAATCATTCAGAGAATTAGAGAAACTCTGCCCAAAACGAGGAACCGCGACGAGAGAAACGCCTTGATTATTATGAAGGAAAACCTGAAAGTGCTTCCAATAGTATTATTGGCACCATGAAAGAACAGTACCGTCCATTCGTAGTATGTATCTTGATCAAGGAAAGGGCTTGAACGGAGCTTAAGACTGAAAATATACTACTGAGAGAACATCTATACAGATTCTACACTCGGAATCATTGGCAAGAATTTCAAGGCGCTTGGACTAAACAGCTGGTTATCGATTCACAGCAGGACTTCTGATTAAAGAAAATGCAGTCATTCATTGTCGACGAAGCAATCGGGGAGATTAAGATGAGAGAACTCACGGGTTTCTTGTAGAAGTGGAACATGGAGGGGCTGAGGAACTCCTTCCTCTTGGCCAGGATCTCCGCGGCCGCAGGGCCAGAGTAGGG
>CXYZ01012155.1:1731610-1789985 GCA_900006705.1 Sonneratia caseolaris
AACCAAAAAAAAAAAAAACACACCAAGCGGAAAGAAAGGGGATAAGAAAATTTTCTATCAACAAGAAATAGGGCAGAAAATTTTTATTACATATAAAATTTAATATCTAAAATCCTTTATTAATTTGAATTAGGGTGGTTCTGATTTATTTATCCATAAAGATTTTTAAACGTAATATTACTATATAATTAAAATTTGATATATCAAGGGAAAGAAAAGAAATCATGGACACCAATTTACCCATAAATTAAAATATTTTTTGGAACATAGAAATATTAATAAAATTTTGACTAGTCTAGAATTTAAATGGTCTAAATTTACAGGTTTCATGTATCTGATAAATAATTTTTTTTGTCGTGTACTATATGTATTTATATGTCTAACTAGCTTAATAATTTATAATTTAGGATCGAGTCTAATTAACTCGTTTAATAGTAAACAAACACCTTTAAAATTATAATTTTTTTGATATTTATAAAATTCGAATATCTGGTATATTATTAAAAAAATAATATATTAAAATTATTTTAACAGTGAAAAAAAAAGTCAGTCTATATGATTCCATTATTATATTCAATGAATGTAGATTGACTAACGAGATCATAGCTCTAATCTAGTGGAATTCTCACAGACCGTTGAAAAAAAGACTAACCAGCCTTCCAACCAACCCCCATCGTGATCAGAACAACCGTGACCAGAGAGGAGGAGGCTCGGCCAGCTGGGTACGACTTCGATTGTGTGCAGGGCCCACCAGGCCTGCATGGGCCACAGCTCGGGGCTCACAGACGCAAGCTGAAGCCAATTTACTCGAGCCTCTCAGAGGCCGTGGCTGATACTGTAAACGTGCGTATACTCTCGGTTGTGGCGAAAACCCTAGCTCGATAATTTTGCAGGGATGTATAGCCAGACATATGGAACGTGTAAGAGGATTGCAGAATGGAATCTCCCAGGAAGTTTGTAGAAATCTGTACGTTGTCTGGTTAATGTATCAGGATTTGGTTGCTGGCTTGCTGCCCTAAGAGATTATGTTATCTTCCCATTCCCCAGTTCCCACACAGGGTGGTCGAGTCTGACCGGTCATATGACATTAAATATACGAGCAGATTACAGCTAGACACCCTATTAAACTGAACTTTATTCATCCTTTTTAGTTGCTTTTTTAAGAGAAATGGAATTCTTATCGTATTTGTTTTTTTCATTTGTTTATCACAGCATTTGGCCTAACTAGACGATTGCAGCACCGGGAAACCTCTATAAATACTGCGAGACTTCAAGGGCAAAAACCACTCAAAAACAAATCTCAACAGCAGCCAGTGCTTCTTCTCTTTATCCGATAACACCTCCCAGCCAATTAAACCATATAGGTTAGAGTCAGTGTTCTCAATGGCTTCCCCCATTGCTGCAGCATCGAGCCTCGCCATGTCTCGCTTCTTGTTCTTCATGCTTTTCCTCGTGGGAAGCTCTGTCTCCACCCAGTTGTCGTATAACTTCTATGAGAACTCGTGCTCAGAGGCCCCGTCGATCGTGAAGTCCACGGTCAATTCCGCGGTGAAGAACGAGTCCCGCATGGGAGCCTCTCTTCTCCGTCTTCACTTCCACGACTGCTTTGTCAATGCAAGTGGCATCACTTTACCCAGAGAAAACGTGCATGGACGTGTGCATGTGATAAGATAACGTAGAGGATGATTCTAATGTAACATCTTTAATGGGTCACAGGGTTGCGACGCATCGATTCTGCTGGACGACACCGCCGACTTCACCGGGGAGAAGACGGCCGGTCCAAACGCAAACTCTATCAGAGGATTCGACGTGATCGACACGATCAAATCGCAGTTGGAGAGCTCTTGCCCCGGGGTCGTCTCCTGTGCTGATATCTTGGCGATTGCGGCTAGAGACTCCGTCGTTGCTGTACGTACTGCATTACAATTTTCATGCAAAGATCAATCACGTGCATCCATTAGCATATTAGCTAATTAAAATACTCCTTTTTCTTCCCGTACTTCGTTCAGCTGGGTGGACCGAGTTGGAGCGTCCTGATGGGAAGAAGAGACTCGACCTCTGCGAACCTAACCGGAGCTAATAACGATCTCCCGAGCCCGACTTCGAACCTCAGTGCCCTCATCACTACATTCTCGAACAAGGGATTCACAGCCAAAGAGATGGTGGCTCTTTCAGGTGTTTATGCTCGTTGTGTTTGCTCATTGAATTGGCTATATGGATCAGTCGGCCCCGTTAACTCGAAATGAGAATGTTTTCTTTATCAAACCTAAACTTTTCAAAAAAATTTTCAGGAGCTCACACAGTTGGCCAGGCTCGGTGCGTGGCCTTCAGGGACCGTCTCTACAACGACAACGACATAGACTCAACGCTCGCAGCGTCGCTGGCCTCTAGCTGCCCGAGCTCAGGAGGCGACGACAGCCTGTCACCACTCGACGCTGCCACCCCAACAACGTTCGACAACGTCTACTTCAAGAACCTGCAGGCGCAGAAGGGGCTGCTCCACTCTGACCAGCAGCTCTACAGCGGCGGCTCGACCAACTCTCAGGTCACACTCTATGCGGTCAGCTCCGCCTACTTCAGGGCTGAATTTGCCACCGCCATGGTCAAGATGGGCAACCTCAGCCCCCTCACCGGAAGCAGCGGCCAGATCAGGACCAACTGCAGAGCAGTCAACTGACTTGGATTTTCCAATATTAAAACAAACGTGCTGGTAATAAAGAACAAGTGATGTTTTTCTTTTATCCCCTAAAAATCTGTCATATGTCAAGAAATCTTCTTCACGGAGAGGTTGCGTGCTGTTCTCTTTATGTCCGAAGCTTGGAATTTGAAATGAATTCCTATCTGGGTGTATGCAATGGTGCCAGTATAATAATACAATCTCACATTAAAATGATAAAATCTAAATTTGAGTTGGTTTAGAAATTTCTTGATTTTTTCCATCTTTTCCACGTGTCATTCGACTAAGTGTTTTTTTATAATTGAAAAAATATATTGTTTTATATATTTTACAAATCGATCGGATCCGAACGGTGAAGTCTAACATTCTCTAAAGCAAAAAAGTACTATAACATAATTACGAAGAAATCAAGTAGGAAGTAAAGAAGCTAATGTGCTCTAGTCATAGTAGGATCCAAAAAACTTGATTACCGGGGTGAAACTATAAGAAAAGTATTAATGAATAATTTAATAAAATGAAAAAGGAAAATTTAATAAAAAATTATGAAAAACACTTAAAATTTACATAACATTTCGAGGGTTCTCACGAATCTAGGGGATGCTCATCTTATGCCTCCTTAAACCACCTCTTGATGGATCGGTTCGACTTAGTATGAATTATATACAGGTTGATTTGAACTCATGATTCTAAGTGGTCTTGCTATATCTTCTACGCGCATTAAAAATATATGGTGAAGTGTCCTCGACAGGGCCAAAGGATAAGTTGGCCAGTGTTGCAAGGGTAATACGGTCATTTAACGAAATTGTGATAATTAATGGAATTCAAAAGAGTTCGAGGGCCTCTATGTAAATAGTTATAATTATGAGGATGAATTCGGGAAATTTTAGTAAAATAAAATGCTTGGGTTGGCAAAAATTTTATCGGCCGGCGGCGGCAGCTATTTCCAAATCCGAGGAGTAAAAAGCCGGTGAGACTGAGGGCTTACCGAGCTGAGTGATGATGGTGGAGGAAATTTTTTCAGGGAAAGACTCAGCGAAGGGAGGAAGAATTTGGAAGCTCCACCTTCTGCATATGCCCATGTAAAACCTTACGTCAATCAGAAGAAGAAGAAGAAGGAGAAGAAGACTGAGAGGAACTTAATTTGATGAGGAGAAACTTGTTGGTTAACAGTAACGAGGAATGGAAGAGGGTGCTTATCAAATGTTCGACAATTTTCCCAAGTAAGCCATCCCCCAAAGGACCCATCATCGGCATCACCGAAGCTTTTCTCGTCGAAGAGCACTGCATCGAACTCTTTTCTCAAGAGAAAATTGTTTTTTTATTCTCCCGCCACAATCTTTGCATGAAATGGGCCGTCTTTTTTTTTTTTTTCCCCCAGACTGACAGATTCTCTTTCGATTTATTCTGCAGTTTGCTCTGTGGTGATGCAAATCAAGTAGTTGAAATTAAAAGCCAACTCCGGCAGTTCGCAAGGGTAATGTATGGGAACGCCCCAGTTCATGGTATGTTCCTGGTCTGAACAATCGTGGGAGAACAAGCTATTCTGGCGCCACGGAGAAGACTTCAAGGTGGTAACTTAAATCTTTGGGACATCCCTTTTCTGTCCCACCACTTCCTTTTCCGAATTTTATCATCATCCCAGAATTTTCTTCTAGATTATGGCAGGTTGAATTTGCGGAATGCGAGCTACCCTCCGTAGAATTCTTGAGAGATTGGATTCTCCACCCAACTGGACCACCTCACCAGCCAGGTTGGTAACAGTAAAATGGATTTGGGTGTCTTGAAAATTAACCAAATTTATCGGGCAATTCCATTTTCCTTTATCAACTGGAACACTCATTGCTAACATATGTTATGAATCTGAGTGCTCTTGCTTGACATCTGATTTGCTCGGTTGCACAATGTCGTGGAATGATGGGGCCTCTAATGATTACTGATTGTGGCATAAAAGATGAACGGTTAAGGATAAATTTTTTATATGCTTATTTTATGATCTCAATGCGGCCGCAGGATGGGGTGTTCTGTTATTCTGCGCTGATTGCCGGGCGGATAAATACGTTAGCAATGGAGTTCCACGTGTACAAGGCATCTGATGGCCGAGTCAGTTACTGTTCGGTTTGGAAGCTCTAAAAACAAACTGCACTTGTTCAAGTATTTGCTGTAAGCACACACACAAATCTGATGAAAACATAATGCTGCATGGTTGCTAGCAGAGCTCTGTAGCTTTTCTTGTTCGTCACTGAAAATTGTATCCCACTAGTTACCTTTTACTGCCTTCTCAACAACAGTTGGTTTAATCTGGAGTAATGAATATTGTACACAAAGTTTGTGGGTGCTTGACGCTTTTATCAAGCGTGTTATGGATATATTTGCAGCATGGCAGGACTTACTATGACCTAGGCGAACTATCAGGCAACTGCAGTACATGAAATCACCATATTGGGTTTCAGGGAATCCTCGATTTTAGAAGATTTAGACACAGTACTGCTGGTAAGAGATGACAAAAATTAAAAGCCATCTACATAGCTCATTTTTTCCTACATCACCATTTGTCGACGGAGATCATTAAAAAAAAAAAACATTTACCTTATCAATTATTCAACTATATGTTCATTCATCCCCGAAGGCTCCTGAGTTTCATTTCTGATTTGTAACATAATCTTGCTTGATCTGATGACGAGTTGGCTTTTTCATTGACTTGCAAAAGGGTTTTTGATGATATTTTTCGGTTGGTTATGTTGTGTTTAGGTCTAGTAGAGATTAACTGAAGGGTATTGACAAGTTTAATTAAAATCAATTAAAACTTATTATTGAATTATCTTTAAATTAATAAAAAAAATATTTAATTTAATGTCAAAATTTATTCTACCATTGGCTGGAAAACCAAAAGTTAATAATTAGAATGGCATCAAATGTGAATTGGTCAGTTCGACAATGAAAAATTAATTTACTCATTAAACGAGAAGCAATTCCTTTGTATTATTTATTCAGCAAAAAAATTTCTTGTTTTATTTATTTATTTTTTGGGGTGAATTTCTGTCAAATGCTATATATAAATATATATGCAGGATAGTTTATTTATGACCATCAACTTTGCCACCCTTTGAATACAAGAAAAATGGTGGTTCACCGAGACCAAAATTTACAACTGGAAGCTAATGAATTTACCACACAGAAAACTCCAGATCTTATGGTACCTGATCCTCAGGTGACTGACACTGATGGCACGCATACTGAAAATCCTGTCTAAACCAATCATATTTCCATCAGCACAGGCTTAAGATCACCAGCCATGGCATCCATGAGGGCCCTTCCTGTTCCTTCTGCCAATCCCAAAGCATGAACCCGGCCCGAGTGCTGCAATGTGCTTCTCCTCTCCATCATTGACTGAGTCGATCCAGTTGAATGACCCTTGGCTAGAGAACTGGCTCCTCCCACGGCAGTAGTCCACTGGCTTGATGTGCACGAATCCTGACAAGCTTGAAGAAGACGATCTGACTGCGGGCAATGATCTACTCATGCAGCCTATCTTCCTCAAGAGCCGGTGCAAGAAGCTAGATCTCCTGGCTTTTATGGGCGGCTGTTTTCCAATATCTTTAGACCTCCTGAAGGAAGACGGAGGAGGAGCGAGAGGAGGGAGGCTGGGTAAGTTGTCGCTGAAGAATGTGTGCTTGGGAGTACCAGGCTCAGACTCCCAGATGAAGGGAACTGCCCCACCAACTCCTCCATAGTAAACCCTGCAGGAAGAGTTACTAATGGAGCTCTCCTTCGAGAGTAGCCTTGAGAAGAAGCTGTTGCTGTCATCTTCTTGGTTGATCAGCTGGAGGGGCTTTGTGGGGAGGCTCAGACTAGGATCATCAGGAGGACTTCTTGCGATGGGCATTGTCTCTGAATCTTGATGGCCGTGGAGGTGGGGTGGGATATTATGGGTTTGTGTTGAGCTATGTTGGAAAGCTATATGATGGAGATGTTGATAGAGAGTAGTTGGGTCTGTCGATGGATATAGCTAGAGAGGTCAATACGAGGAAATGAAGAGAGGAGAAAGAGAGGAGGAGACAGGGGTTTCTGCTTGGTGGTTGGTGTTGGGAGATTGAGACATTGTGGTGGTTAGTTCAAAACTCTTTGTTTTCCGTTTTGACATTACATCCTACATGAGATTCAGAAATCCTGATTCGGAACTCGTCCGCACGATGTAAGTCTCCCTTTTATCTCTTCCCCCTTCCTCTTAGTCTCCTTTAAAGCATACATACCATACCCTTTACCTATCTGGTAAATATTGTACAAATTACATACGTTGAANTGTTAATGCAAGTACAAAGCTGGTAAATATTGTACAAATTACATACGTTGAACTCAATCTATAGACCGCTACCCGAACAATCCACATCAATCTTGTCTTCCCACGGGGATTAGTTGTGCTGCAAACCTAGGCTGGCTTTTATCAGAAGTTCATTAACATCAACATGTGGACAAGACAAAACTAGGAGGAGCCATCCACGCATCACAGGTTGTCTGAAAGGCTTACGATCGGCTAGGCTGGTTTATTTATCATGTTTCCCCTCTTGTGATCTTTCTTAATATCCTCTGGGCAATGGGCATTGGCACGATTGTTTTGACTTTAGGATTGGCTGCATATATAATATGTTTAAGGTGAAGGTTGCCCTGCCAGTTGCTCTCTTCTTTAAGCATTTCTGACGTTTTCCCTCATTCAAATCATATTTATACAGAAACACATGCATACATATATACACATATATTATACACTCGATAGTACAATTATGACTCATTCATGTCTAAATAGTAACAACGATAATGATAATAATAATAATAATAATAATAGTTACATCCTGAAGGGTATTATGAATTGTGATTGTATGATTTTGGATTCAAATATCACTGGTGAAACCCTAAATCCATTAATTCCCTTTTGCCGACACGCTTGGCGGTGATCCCATGCGATTAACCGCGCAAGGAGAAGATCTTGGCATCGATTGAAAAAAAAAAANTGATAATGATAATAATAATAATAATAATAATAGTTACATCCTGAAGGGTATTATGAATTGTGATTGTATGATTTTGGATTCAAATATCACCGGTGGAACCCTAAATCCATTAATTCTCTTTTGCCGACACGCTTGGCGGTGATCCCATGCGATTAACCGCGCAAGGAGAAGATCTTGGCATCGATTGAAAAAAAAAAAAGAGACAAGGGAGGTCTCGACTGTATCGGTGGGGCAAGCCGACTCCGACCTACGACCCGCACATTTTGTGCTTCAAGGCTACCCACAGGTTGTAATCATTGGCAACCGTATGGACCCGACCCGACCCGACCCGAGAGCGATGGAGAACTTGTCGCACACTCTGCGTCCCACGTGAAGCGTTCNCTGGACCCGACCCGACCCGAGAGCGATGGAGAACTTGTCGCACACTCTGCGTCCCACGTGAAGCGTTCAAGACAGCGGTGTCTCTGATATCCGCAGGCTCCATTGTCGGTGGACACATTCGGCCGTTTGCCCACCGACAATTAATGTATAGAAGAATCACATCAACTGCTTTTTTTTTTTTTATAAAGGGTTTTCACTTATAATTTAAGTATAATAATAATTCGGCATCTCTTGAGAGCTTGAATAGGTCCGTTTGAGATATGAATCGATGCTGGCCCCGTGAGATATCCGTCTTCAGTAGTTAGCCGCTGACTTTGAAGTGCTTCTCCGCTCGCTATTAAATCAGATAGTTATTGTCATCGACAGCTTTCATTCTCTTTCTGGGTCAAGCGGCTACTTCGGGAGCATATTCAATGAATCAAATGGATCGACTTAGCTCTGATTTGTAGTTGTCGTGTTCCATTTGATTTCTCCAAAAAATAAAAGAGAGAGAGAGAGAGAGAGAGAGAGAGAGAGAGAGAGACCAATTGGCCCACAGTGGAAAGTAACTGCTGGTCACCTCACCGCAATATCAGCGACTTTTTTCCATCGACTGCACGACTCATAACACTCTCCTTTGAACCAGTACATGTTAGGCGGGCATAATTGAGCAGCTTCCAGTTTTCTGCAGTGCAAGGGGGAGGGTGTTCTACTCTAGCAAGTTCATAAATCGAACAAGATCTGGCTGAGTAATTCTCAAGGGATCAAGTCATAAACTTATCATACTCCGATTGTGGATCAGTCTGTCACAGCCCTTCATTTAGCTTAAACCTCTGTATAAGTTCACCCAATGACTGAGATGGCCTCAAAACATGCCATCAGATCTTGGAGTCACAGCTCAAGTGTTTTCCGCCTTTTGAGCTAGAAAAAAACGCACTTTCTGCTTCATGAAGAACTTGCCCTATGAGCATTCACTACCAGCAAACGCATGCAAGTGCAGTTACCATAAAAGTTTACCTGATATATACGGAATTTTTTGATTTGGGACTCCATTGGACTGCTGTATGGAACTGAAGTAACACGGGCGAATGAAACATCCATCTTCCTCATAAGCAAAAGAGGAAGACAACAATGGTTCTTTTTTCCCCCCACCCCGATATACTAAAGCTGTCCCCAGGAGGCTTCATATCCTTGGCCTCTTTGAGAAAAAAGGGGTTATAACAAAAGTGTCTGCCTTCCTTTATCTTTTAGTCTCACTTAACATTTTCATTTCCAAAGTGACTATACATCTGGGGCGGGAAGTGTTGCTCAGCTTGGGGCATGGCAACAGACTGATTCCTGGCAGGTTCTTCAGAATCCAGCACAACCCAATCCTTGCTGCACAAGAAGGGGAAATTCGGATAGAATGATGATCAATACTCGAAAGGTAACAAGCTTTCAATATGGTATAACAGTTTGGCCAAAAAATGGTACAAGAGCATAAAGTTTTAAGACCACCGCATTTAGCCACAACACATTCTCTCAATCAATAGATCTCGTGCTGATCAGTAAAAGACCATTTAAACCCCATTAGTCAATGAAGCAGGCAATACACATCAACTCATTGAGATATGGAAAATAACTGCAGTCAAGTAAAAGGAATCAGATGCAACATGACAGTGACTCTAGAGAACACCATACCATGGTATGCATGAAATGCTTCCACAAACAAAGCACTCACAGATGTAACTGCACATGTAGGAGTTATTTTGCTATATATCAACCGGATATTCTCAAAAATGGCTACAACAAGAAGGTAGTTGAGTGAACAAAGAGATATTTTTTATTCAATAAGAAGCATAAAAGGGTTGTTGGTTTAGCAGTTGACTGATTTTAAAAGTTTAACTTCATTTAAAAAAAAAGTTATGCACTTTATACATCATAAATTAAGGAGCTTCAAGGAACCTATAAACAAATTCCACCACAGGTGAAGTCATACTCCCCAAGAGAAACAAAGGTGTCATTCTACCTAGATTCCACGAACCTTAAAACAAATTCCACCACAAGTACAGTCATACCCCCCAAGAGAAATAGAGGTGTCACCAGAGACGCAGTCATAATCCCCAAGAGAAAATAAGATGTCATTGCCCATATTACATGGAGCTTAATAAACAATTACAGTTACAGAGATTTCTTTTGGGAGTAATCAATTAGGGAAAGATATATTGACTGCATCAAGGACTAAATCACGCAATTTATAACTATAGTTCCTGACAATTACTGCTTAATAACTCTTTAAGAAAGTACATGTATGCAAATATAAATGAGCCAAGTCTTCTATGTATACATGAAACAACCTATCTTTTTAGACATTTTACTTCACAGCTTAGGAAGATATGCAATAATTGTCTCTTCTCTTGTCTCATGATAAGATAAGATCAGAAGAGATTTTATAACCCAGAAAAGATAAGGGAAAGAAAGAAAGAAAGAAAGAATTGTTGATATGGTAATATTACCCAATCAGATAAGCAAGTTAAGTTAACTTAAAAATGCACTCACTTGGACCAACATTTAGCTGAAGTATGCTCAAATTGATGAGTAGATGTGAGGGGTCTAGCAGCTGTCCCAAAGAATATATCATTTTGTGTAGATGGTTCCTGATGCTTGAATGGAAGATGCTTCCCATTGTCTGATAATGGAGGAAAAATTGCTTTCTGCAACAAAGGATCTTTATCATTTGACATTGCAGCAGTGTTGAATGTCCCAACATTCAGACCACTACGTAGGAAATCCTTCTGAGGTGAATAAAAATTAGGGAGAACAGGATCCTCCTTGGTGAAACAAGAAGTCATAGGCACCATTGTTGATGGATGAACATATTCTTCCTTGGTCGATCTGTGAGAGTTTAAATGCCAAGCTGGACCAGCTATGAAGCCCAAACCTTCCTGACCAAGAGGAGAAGGCCCCCACATCTGCCATATTTTTTCATCATTCATACTTGCATCTTCCACAGGAGAACTCTGCTTCTCCTGTGACTTTGGTGTAATAGGACGACAACTAGGATCACTATGCTTGTCATCAACTATCCGCAGTCGTGACAGTGGAGACTCTATTGGTGATGGCCTGCTAATATCAGAAGCAACAGTGGATGCCTTTTTAGTGCGAGATTTCTCCAATCCTACATCTGAGACGAAAGTGGACCCCATATCCAACTGAAAGTTGTCAAGGGATTCAGAAACAGGCCCAAGCAATGATACAGGATCGGGAACATAACATGGATCTTCAAAAAGCTCAGGTTCTTCAAGCATGTTTTCAAGCGGTCTTTGTCCGAGATGAGGAAACATGGGTTCAATGACAGGAGAAAACCCTAAACTACTGCTAGGCATTGTATTTTGTAATGGAAATACAGAATAGGGAGATGGCAGACCAAAACTAATAGGTCTATCAAATGATTGACTAGACAATGCTTGACCATGTAATGAGGGGCTCTGAACTTCAGCTGGCATTTTGGTGGTAGGCTTGCTTATCACATTTGGGTTGGACGATGGACAAACAGGTGTTGAACGAGTAAACAATTGCTGCCATGACTTTTTCGGCGCAGGAATTGGTTGCGGTTCCAAAGGAGCCTGCAGCAAAAACCTCACTATTTCAGCCAGTTATTCACAAACCTAATCAAACATTCATATAGTAAATTAAGATTAAAATCGGAAGAAAAATATCAGCATGGACATACCATATAGGAGAGCATTCTTTGTTCAAGAAAATTAATGAAGCATATACAACCACTAAAGAAATGATACTAAAAGAGTGCGATAAAGAAAAGAAAATGGCAATTTTTTTTTACTTACACATTTTCAGTCACTTATATCCACACAGACATATAAGAAATCTTACATCAAGGGCTACCAATGATTTGACTTCCATAGTGGCAAAAAGCTCTTTCCGAAATTGTATATTCTTCTTCATTTTAGTAGTTTCGACATACACTTACACTGCTATATAAAGGGTAACTTGCTTGACATATCAACAGGACAACCAATGCTTTTGAAAATATGGCCAAAATTTGAATTTTCATTTTAATGAAGAAGTACATCAACATGCAAAATAAATAAATAAATAACTTCATTATAGTGGAATATCATGATTTAGATGATAATTTATCGCATAACAGCAGTACTTTCTCAGATTTTCTCCACAGAAAATAAAATTTTAAAGCTTTCTTGTCAAACCAGCTCCCATCATACAGTTAATTTATAAATATGTACAAAAAGTATTATGGCAAGAATGTCTCCCCCTGACCCCCTTTTTCTTCATACAAAATAAAGACAACACTGTGAGCACCTTCAGATGAGCTTTCACTACAGTATTCAGTGCTTCATTCAAATGCCACTTTTACATTCATATATAACAACAAGCATGAAATCCTTCATGGAACCACATATTATCAATTAATTTGCCCATTAAACACTCATAGAAGCCACTACCAAATAATTACATTCTCTAACTATTTCCACAATCTCTTAAACAAATAGTGACCAAAATGTTCCAATCAATATGATTGATTGAAGAAAAACTTATGGTCTACCTAAAAGAAAAGGCTAGGCTATTATACCATCGCACAGTTCTCCATATCCAAAATGAAACTTCTATGGCATTCTCTTCCTTTTTCCCCACTCACGAAACTACCTTTCAAATCACTACATGTAATGAATTCATTTGAGCAGTTTAGTTGTAATAATCTCTATTTGTTGTACCAGGATATAGTCCCTGCTGTTGGCAATGTTCTACTGTTTGACTTAAACAATTCATTAACCACGGCATAAGGATTCAAAGTTCACTTCGAAATATGAGAAGTAACCCCAAATTCTTTATGATATATTATCATAAAAACATTAGTTATTTACAAGTTTGTTCAAATCAGATTAGAATCAATTCAAATGTTTCATGAATATTTTGCTTCCACCTAAATCGATAGCGCTGTGGATATCTAGAAATATAGTAGACACAGTACATCTTCTAAATAAAGAGATCATGGTTTTTCACTTGATTCAAAGATAGACCAAAATTATAAGAGCAATACAACATGCCCAAGCAAGTATTCTCTCTCCCCCATATCTAGTAAGGACATGCAATGACTACAGGCCAAGCCACAGTAACAATAAAGAGATAACTAATAGAGCAAATAATCGCCTTACCCCATTTGTTGCTGATTTTCCAGCTACAGGCACAGGTGGACAGAGGTCCCTCTTAGGTGCAGAAACAGGAGCATGATTTACATCATGGTCAGACTTGCTTTCTCTAGAAATACCGGTAGAAGTGTTGGCTGTTCTTCCAAAGAAATTTTTTCCACTTAATGCCTTAGAAGAAGAGATCAAGGTACCCCTCATACGGTCCAGGTATCTAGCCCCTGCACTGCCCCTATTAACACTGTTACTTGAGACAGTCTTTGAACCGCGCATTACACCAATATTCTGACCCTTCATGCTGTCTATTACAGATTTCTGATACTCCCGACTATCAGCTTCACTCTTCTTTTCATAGTCATGCTTCCGATCAGCTTCCTTAGTGACTCTTCTATCCAGTTCCTCAGCATCAGAATTGCTCTTACTAGATCCCCTGTCTCTGTCTTTTCTTCTTTCATGCCGTCTCTTTTCAGCCTCTTTCTTACTATGGTTGTCCTTCACAGGTGATACTGCTTTTTCACTATCCTTCTCAGCCCCTGTCTTCTCATCCCTAAGTTTCCTACGCTCCTCAACCAGCCTAGCAACCTCCTCCCGCTGCTTTCTTTCTTCCTCCTCTAGATGCTCTCTCTCAAGCCTTGCCTGCCTCTTCTCCTCAGCTTTTCTGCGCGCCTTCTCACTTCTAGTCTCTTGAATGTTTCCCCCATTCTCGCCCCTTTTAGTCAACATTCCCCTGTGCTCAGCATTAAATGCAGCATCTTCTCTTAATGAGCTACTGCAAAATATCTTTCCCCACAGCCATCTAACACTCAAGAAAAAAGAAGTAAGCAGCTTGCATAAAAAAGAAACAATGCCCAAGTAGGATTTCTCAGATAAGCAACTTTCATCTCCTCCAAAAAGGCCATTTCCATTCTTCCGCCAATTAATGGGCTGTGATGCAATAGACCCAGCAGCCCAATTACCACTGTTACGCCAATTCTGACTGCATATCCATCCATTGTCAGACCACGCCCTCCCATTCAATAGCTTCTCGCCCTTTCCAACCAAATCCTTAAATATCCCAGAGCTAGACATCCTCATCCCAGGTTGCACTGGCAACTCCAACACTGGTCTCTTTGAAATATGTCCACAGTATGAGCACATAAACTTACCACCACCTGGGTTTTGATCCCTGTATGGAGTCAAACAGTTGCGGCACTTACGAGTAGCTGTCTTCCGAAGCTTCTGCAGTTCAATGGCTTCATTCCTCTTCTGCTCTTGAAGCCAGGCATTTCTACGGGCCCGCCAGGCAGACAACTTAGGCATCAAAATCTCATACCAGAAGAGGGTAACCAATAGGACAAACACACATGCCAGCCTTGGTGAAGTAATCTCAAAACGAAAAGCAGGCGGAAACAACTGAGAAAGAGCCCATAGACCTATTAAGGGAAACACTAACCAAGGCAGCATAGTCGCAACCCGGCGAGACCACTTCTGAATAACACAAAGTATACACATTATCCGCTAAGCCACGCCTATCTTCCCCCGTGATAGATGCCCAGCGAAATCACAAACCCAAAAAACCACCGATTCCCCCAAGAAGCTTCCGCTTTATATCCAAAGGCAGGAAAAGAAAACCCTAGCCCTAACCAATTGACTTGACAGTATATGCTCCAAACAACCCTAAGATGGCTCAGTAACTCGTTTCCTCAAGAACGATGGCACTGAAACCTATTAAACCATCATAGCCAAGCTCGTGCAAGGATCAACCTAGGATTTTCTGGGGAAATGAAACAGAGATTACGCAGCTGCGATGAAATAAATGCCTCGACAGAACGAGCTGAGGGCTCCGGGAGTTGCAGATTGAGACCCCTTTACCGCTAAATTGGTTCCAAAATGATGACGCAGAGAATCGGGTCGGCGTATTCCGGTCATCGGCGGCCAGCCAATCTGGGTCCGTCCGATCGTTCTTGCTGACGAAGAAAGAACCCCTTCTCTGAGAGAGGGAGAGACGCAAAGATAAGAAAAGATGTAGAAGGATATATATGAGAAGCTGGTAATATCGGCTTTATCCCGGAGTCTCGAACCGGAGTCAACAGCCTCCCTGAACCGGTCGGATTAACTCGAATCGATGAACCGGAAGTATGACCCGACTTTATCCCATTGAATTTTCCATGAATAATGCTTTCCACCACAAGTTTCGAATATTTTATTGGAACGTGTGCTATTTTTTTTCCTCGTGATTTCGGTAATTCGTAAGTATAACTTATTCCAGTTATTATTAAGTAATCAATATTATAATAATTTTTATAATTTTATTTTAATTTTCATATGAATGTACCTATAATTTAGTAAATTGTATTTATTTTTTAGACATTTCAATATTTTTTATTGAATTTAGTTCAAATTAGATTGTAGGAGTAAATTCTTCAAATATAATTTTTTTATTAACATAACTTAAATCTAAAACATATTTAAAATAAAAAATATATTTAATTATTTTAACTAATTTATATTTAGGGAATTGTAAATTAACAGCAATTGTGGTCGAAGAAAGCATAACAGGGGATAAGGTTGATCAAGGCTTTAGGTTTGGCATAAGAATGTTTTAAACGTGTCTGACTTGGCAATTTGTTATCGAATCTTGTAGGCTATGTCCCATACTCAAGTAACACATTTATTCCTTGTTTCTATATGAAGTGAAAGTATAGATGGACAACCATTATGGGCGTTGTCGAGTAGTTCGGCACTCATCATCCCAATGGGAGGACTCGAATTTGAATTTCACCTGCGGTGGAGAGCTTTTAACCCCTTAAATGGGCCGACCCGGGATAATCCGAATTAGTCAGTTGAACAAAGTTTATCTGAATACCGGTTGTTTATACCAAAAAAAGAAAGTATAGATGGGCATAAGGAAAAAGCATATCGTGCAACAATTATATAGCGATTTATACCAAAAAGAGAAAGTATAGATGGGCAGAAGGAAAAAGCATATCGTGCAACAATTATATACATATTTTAATAGAATAATAATCGATAGTTTAAGTAAATATTTAATTGTATTAAATTTATTATTACAAATTTATTCGATTAATACACATCTCATATTCTCTTGAAGAGCCATTCCACATGTATGTTCAATATTCACAATGTTATTTCACATGGAGCGTATTAGACGGGCTGTATTATATGAACAATAGTGGCCAAATCGAGGCAAATATGCTTCGAGGGGCAAATTGACACAGAATAGATAGTTTAGTGACTAAAGTAGAATTGCACCGAGAAGAGTCGCTTTGTTTGGCTCAGCCGAGCTTCCGACTACACTAAACCGGCCCACGCTCGGCGGCTTCCTTGCACCGGATCGTCCCCGCGGTTGGACCTTCATCGCCTTCTACATCTGCGGGCAGCTCAGCTGTTCCCTCCTCCCGGAAGATTGTCGTCCGCCGTAGAAATCGAGCAGAGCAGTCAACTCGTCAGTGATCAAGCATGCGGAGAAAGAGGGGGATCTCCGGCCGTGGAATCCTTAGGATTCCGTCGGGGCTGCTTTCGCTGCTGCTGATGCTGCTGCTTCCTTCGATCTGCAATGCTTACCGCCCCGGCGACATTGTTCCGATGAGCCGGAGGGGCCAATACCACTCGGTGACCACTTGGAACCTCTCCTCTCACCTCTATGTGTCGTCCTACAGTTTTCTTTAGTTGTGATTCTGATTTTCGATTTGCTTGTTTCATGGTCCAGTCCAGGACCGTTTGGCAAGACTTGATCGGTCGCCATTGCCCGATCTTCGCGGTCAATCGTGAGGTAACCTTTTTTCCCCACTCGAATCGCTAAGCTCGGAATTTTCCTGCTCTGATTTTTCTAGAATGATAATTGGCAGTCTTCTCCCTAGGTGCTGATCCCTATACCAAAACCGACGGGCTTCACCGGCGCTGATCCATATAAAATGTAAGATTTGGGAAATCTTGGCTTTTAGCTGCCCTTTCTATAAGGGCTATGGAAGTTAGTAGTACTTTATAGATATTATTCATGAGCTTCTCCCTGCTGCTTCTGATAATTGGCCGAATGAAGGCGTGAAATATATGCCCAAAAAGTGGCACAAAATTGTACACAGGCTATGCCAATCACTTTTGCAGTGATATTTGCTAAGCTGAATGACAGGCTGTATTAATATTCTGTGAAGAGTTGGTGAAGTAGTCCATTCAGTTTTATTACAGAACATCTCAATTTCACGCTTCTATTGCTTTTCCTAATTAATTTTCGATCGTTGGAAATGTGGTTTGCTGTAGTTCATTTCAGGTTGGAAGAGAGAAGTTTCTGATTCCATGGCTTTTTGTGATAAATCGTAACAGTCGTGAGGTGCCAATGATTGATGTGCATCTTGTAAGTCCCATACATGTCTAACTTTGTAACCACTGTATTGTCTCTTGAATTATTTTACCTCCTCCTAAATGAACTAGATAGTAGCAATTTTTTTCCTCTGAATATATAGGTAGTCATTTGATTCTGTAGTATTGTAGCCATATGAAGTAATTCTCCACCATCTTGACAGAAATACTCCGNAGGAAAAAGCATATCGTGCAACAATTATATACATAGTTTAATAGAATAATAATCGATAGTTTAAGTAAATATTTAATTGTATTAAATTTATTATTACAAATTTATTCGATTAATACACATCTCATATTCTCTTGAAGAGCCATTCCACATGTATGTTCAATATTCACAATGTTATTTCACATGGAGCGTATTAGACGGGCTGTATTATATGAACAATAGTGGCCAAATCGAGGCAAATATGCTTCGAGGGGCAAATTGACACAGAATAGATAGTTTAGTGACTAAAGTAGAATTGCACCGAGAAGAGTCGCTTTGTTTGGCTCAGCCGAGCTTCCGACTACACTAAACCGGCCCACGCTCGGCGGCTTCCTTGCACCGGATCGTCCCCGCGGTTGGACCTTCATCGCCTTCTACATCTGCGGGCAGCTCAGCTGTTCCCTCCTCCCGGAAGATTGTCGTCCGCCGTAGAAATCGAGCAGAGCAGTCAACTCGTCAGTGATCAAGCATGCGGAGAAAGAGGGGGATCTCCGGCCGTGGAATCCTTAGGATTCCGTCGGGGCTGCTTTCGCTGCTGCTGATGCTGCTGCTTCCTTCGATCTGCAATGCTTACCGCCCCGGCGACATTGTTCCGATGAGCCGGAGGGGCCAATACCACTCGGTGACCACTTGGAACCTCTCCTCTCACCTCTATGTGTCGTCCTACAGTTTTCTTTAGTTGTGATTCTGATTTTCGATTTGCTTGTTTCATGGTCCAGTCCAGGACCGTTTGGCAAGACTTGATCGGTCGCCATTGCCCGATCTTCGCGGTCAATCGTGAGGTAACCTTTTTTCCCCACTCGAATCGCTAAGCTCGGAATTTTCCTGCTCTGATTTTTCTAGAATGATAATTGGCAGTCTTCTCCCTAGGTGCTGATCCCTATACCAAAACCGACGGGCTTCACCGGCGCTGATCCATATAAAATGTAAGATTTGGGAAATCTTGGCTTTTAGCTGCCCTTTCTATAAGGGCTATGGAAGTTAGTAGTACTTTATAGATATTATTCATGAGCTTCTCCCTGCTGCTTCTGATAATTGGCCGAATGAAGGCGTGAAATATATGCCCAAAAAGTGGCACAAAATTGTACACAGGCTATGCCAATCACTTTTGCAGTGATATTTGCTAAGCTGAATGACAGGCTGTATTAATATTCTGTGAAGAGTTGGTGAAGTAGTCCATTCAGTTTTATTACAGAACATCTCAATTTCACGCTTCTATTGCTTTTCCTAATTAATTTTCGATCGTTGGAAATGTGGTTTGCTGTAGTTCATTTCAGGTTGGAAGAGAGAAGTTTCTGATTCCATGGCTTTTTGTCATAAATCGTAACAGTCGTGAGGTGCCAATGATTGATGTGCATCTTGTAAGTCCCATACATGTCTAACTTTGTAACCACTGTGTTGTCTCTTGAATTATTTTACCTCCTCCTAAATGAACTAGATAGTAGCAATTTTTTTCCTCTGAATATATAGGTAGTCATTTGATTCTGTAGTATTGTAGCCATATGAAGTAATTCTCCACCATCTTGACAGAAATACTCCGCAAGTGATTTGCATGGTGTTACTGCCAAAGTTCTGGACATGCCTCACCATTGTAAGTCATCTTGTCCTGCATCAAATAATAAGTCATTTCTAATTTGAGATTTATAAAGCTAGACTTGATGAAATTCTTTTGCAGCAAATTTATAGTTTGACTAATATCATTGTATCGTATAATTCTCTTCCTTATTTTCTCCTCGTTTTCTTCTTTCTATTGATTTTGTGGCCACTGATATCAGAAATGTTAATCTTGTAATCAAAATATGAACAATTAAAATGTGGGAATAAATTATTTTTAAAGGACAAGTATGAGAAATGTGTGGGCATATGTTGAGATTTTATTAGCTGAAACTTAATGTAATTTTCAGACAGTTAATCTAATCTGTTGGAATGAAATGGTCACAGGGGTGGCCCATGGGCTTTCAGTGCACTCTTATTTGATTGGTTTAGTATGAAATATTGTCCAACTACTTTGAGAAGTGATCTCAATACTTGTCAAAATTTGAAAAATGTTGATACTAGGTCGAGTATTGTAATTTTGTTGTTACTTTTGTTTTTAGATATGCAAATTTTGAAGAAACAGGTGAATCACTGCCATTATACAACTTGTGCATAGCCTATCAATGAACTCATGAACTTGAGTCTTGAGTTAGTGTATTGAACATCTAGAAAAATAGGTTAATCTCCTTCATCTTCTTTCCTGTGAATCATTTGAAGGATATGCTTGTTCTCAAGCTTGGATAGGTTTCAATTGCTGTGGGATTCACTCGGTTTATCTTTTTTTTTATTATCATTGGTTTACTTTCATTTTTTTATGGTGATCAAGCTCATGTCTTCATGACAACAACATCATCTGGTCCCTAATGTGATGACAACAGCGGAGACTCTCTTCGTGATACTACACTTTTTTTAAAGCATACTATTAATTTCTATTGCTGCTTCTTTTAGGATATGCTTATATCCATTTTCTTTCATATAATAGATATTGATATTCATCCCAATATCAGCAAACATTTCTGGGATCCTCAGATTTGGCCTAAACACATGCTTGTCCGGTACACATGGTAATTTTCTTATACTTGTACATGATAAATGTCCTCTCTAATTATCTTATCTTCTTTGTGATACCATTATTATGAGAGCATGATGACATTATATATTCACTCAAAGTCTAGGATGTGCCATTCTATTCTTGTGAGGTAGAATCACTATTTGTTTGAAAAAGGCAGCGGAGCTGTTCGAGATGGGTACAAACATCATTGACATGTTTAAGAACTTCAATCATGATTCAAATTTTGATTTTGATTTCTAAATAATTGAACAACTGGCCCTTTGGTAGATTCGTGCAATTTCATGTCAGTTACTGACAGGAATATCTAGATCTGCAGCTATTTATGTATCTGAGCAATGAGAAACTTTGACAGACCCTATTTTTCATATTACAGGGAGGAGCAATCCGAGATAGATGTTACTTCTGGATTTTATGTTTTGTTTGGATCAGGTACTGGCTCTTGAACGACACTTTATATGCATGTTTGCTTTGTATATATGTTAGCATTGTGTACTATTATAGGGTAAGTATACAATTCTGTCTGTCTTTACTAGTACTCTACAAAATTTGAATTTTTTTTTCTGTAATTTGTGTGTATTTAATAGTTTATGCTATTTACACCATCTTAAGCATGAGAATGGTTGCTTGACTTGTGTAAAGCTATTTACAGGTATATTATAGGCCCACAATTATTATCATTTTGATTTTACTGCGGTGAGGCTGCTGTGAAATTCCTTTAGTAGTTTGATCTTGATTTCATTTACTATCTATGGACACTGGGAATATAGTTTTTTTCTATGTATGTATTAATCTAAAATTTTCAACCAAGCAAAAGAATTGTATGCAATAACATACTTGTAGCAGTGGTACATTAAGAGTGGGGATATCTCTCTTACAAGCTGGACCATTGTTTTTGTCAGCTGAAAATTAATGCTCATGCTTAATATTTTTTGTATTCATGCATGCAGTAATCTCAAGTGCCTCTCTCACTTAAGTTGATTCCTTTGATATGATCAAAATAATCCTACACCAAATTGCCATTGCAAACTCAACAGATGCTATAATTTCTCTTTTGACATCACTAGGGATCTTGCATGCCTTTTTTATGTTTATTTCTTTTGTTTAGCTACAATATTCTTGATTTTTACAATTCTATATGGCCTATTTTGAATGAGGCATGATATATATATGTTTGCAATTAACTTGTGCTAAAGCATTTGTCAAAAAATAACTTGTGCTGAAGTTTTCCCACTTACCTAAACAGGTCTTCTACTGTCTTTCATACTTTCAATCTACGTCCTGCAATCGTCACGGGACAAACTGGCAAGGTACTTGGGTGTACTTTCTGCAGTAATTCTATTTGCTAGAAATTATTAATTTTGAGGGATAATTTTATCTGCTGCTAATTAGCATCTGGGAGTTCTACTCGAGGAATTCTGCCGTGGATAAATTTTATCAAAATGAAGAAAACAAGAGAAATAAGTGCAGATATGTTAGGAGCTTATCAAAATTTAATTTGAGGAGCAGTAAAAGAGGGCCATCCATGTATTCAATTTTCTCATGAGATGCTAGTTGTAGGCATATTCCACCCAAGAAAACTAGAAGTNCATGAGATGCTAGTTGTAGGCATATTCCACCCTAGAAAACTGGAAATTTATGAGGGCACTATATATTATACAAAAAAATTTTGACATTGTATAAGTTAGAAACTTAGAATAGTGTATGAGTGGGGAAATCTTAGGATATCAGCGGCCACGGATTTTAAGAAAATCTAGAAGATAATTTGGTATGGGCCAAGGAAAAAAAAAGAGAGCAACATTATCAACATGCAAAGTTGGATGACTCTAAATGGCGATTCTACTCTTGGCAATTCTATCCCATCCCATTGTCAATTCTTCTTGTGCATGTAGCTACGGGATTTACATTGCCATTTTCATTTATTGTTGTTTTGCGCTTCTGAAGTATTGATCCAGGATCTCTCCTTGCCAATTCATTGAGCTTTTTTCGTTCCAAAAAAAGAAAAGAAACGAAAATACACTGAACTTTCAAGTCGCTTCTGTCAACCAGAGGATCTACTAACCAGACATGTTCTGGGGCATTTCACAGATTTGTTAGAGAAACCGTTGCGGAGAGCAGCATGCCTGTTGGAGAAATTGCAAAGGTGGAGTGACATAGACCTAACAGAGATTCGTGCCTTTGCATTGTTGCACGTCGCAGGCTTGTCTTGGTCCCGATTGAAACCTGCGGTGCTTGTAGGAGATGAAAATTTTCTGTTACATTCGTACGGTGGATGCTCACAGACACAGCAGTGCTTTTGTTATGCCTGTGGATTTGGAAGTCTTGACTCCGACTTTTTATTCTGATGCAAGAGAGCCTCACAATCTGTATCCTCTTCTCCCGCTCGAAGTTGAGCAATTGAACCTCGTTGTATGGGCTGTTCGTGTCATTGAGAGGGACATTGAAGCTTGAGATGCAAGGCTAGTTTCGGGATTGCACGAGAGTAAAGCTACATAAACTAGCTAGCAATCTGCCATTCGGGTGAGACGGATTACTTCCCTTGTTCATTAGATGAGAAGTCTACAAACCACAATGGACACAACAGGAGTCTTAGAACGAACTGACAATCACTATGTAACGCCGAAAACCCTTAAAAGACCGAAGAAACACATCATTTGACGGACACAATCACCAGGCAGACTCGATCGAAACACAATGCCGAGACGTTTTGGCTAATCAGACTTTCCACNACTGACAATCACTATGTAACGCCGAAAACCCTCAATGACCGAAGAAACGCATCATTTGACGGACACAATCACAAGGCAGACTTGATCGAAACACAATGCTGAGACGTTTTGGCTAATCAGACTTTCCGCTGCGATTCTGGGTTAGCTCCTCAGCCCTTTGAGCTTGATACTTCCGGTCCGTACGGTGTAAGGCGTACAGGATCATGAGTGTACCGGAAATCTCCGACGCAAGCAGGCCTAACCAGAATCCTGTGAAGCCAAGCTCCAACTCGAATGTCAGGAGCAGAGTTATCGGCATCCCGACCAAGTAAAAGGAGCAAAGGTTTGCCGTTGCAACCAGCTCGGGACTTGCTGTCCCCATCAGGGCACCGGAAGCAACCGTCCTCGGAGCATTCCCGAGCTGGCACAAGGCCAGAACAGGGAGATTGGACGTGACCAGATCAATGACTGTTGCATCACCCGTAAAGATTCTGGCGGGTGCCGACCTAGCTGTAGCTGCGATGGCAAAAGCCGAGACTCCGAAGGTGACGGAGGCTACAAACCCGATTGTAGAGGTCAGCCTGGCTTGGGATGGGCTGCCGGCACCGAGTGCATTCCCAACACGTGCTAGTACAGCCAGCCAGGTGGAGAGAGAGAGGGATAGCATAGAGCAAGCCCGAGATCTGGATCATGACGCCCATTGCTGCAATGCTCAGCTCAGAGCCATCGCTGACCCGGCTGCATAGAAAGAGCATGATGTTATACCGCCACCACTCCGAGCAGATAGAGAGGCAGCTTGGCAATGCCGGAGCGAGGAGTTCCCATAAGTCCTGGAAGATCAACCGGAAGTTTATGCCATGGCTGTGCTCCCAAGGTTTTACAGGTGCTCTCGATGCACATACGTAGATCAACAGCCCCAAATCGAGATTTATGGTGTTCAAGGCAAGACCGAGCGCAACGCCTCTCACCCCCAGGCCCATGCATACAACAAGGAAGTAGTTTATGGGTACGTGGAGGACGAGTGCAATCAGGGAAGTTACAGTTACTGGCACGGTGAGGCCTTGGGTTCTTAGCAAGGCTCTCAGGGGTTGCAAGAGACACTGAGCAAACAACTCCGGGATGAAGAATGCCATAAGGACTCTCACGAGTCTTGCAACCTCTGGGTCGTGTCCCAGACCGAGCAGGAGCAGCTCGGCAGTCAGCCAGAGGACTGAGATGGGGATGGAGACGAGGAACAGGAGGGCTAGGGTCCTGTGGAAGGTTTCGGCGAGCAGAGGCAAGTTCTTGGACCCAAAAGCCTGGCTGCAGATCGGGTCCATCCTCATTGCTAAGCCCCTTATTACCGAGCTCCCGGTGACATTCCACACACCAAGGGCCAGTGATCCGGCGGCCAACTCTAGCTTGCTCAGACGCCCCAGGAAAATCATTGAGATGAGTGACCTTGAGAGTAATAGGAACGTTGTGATGACAATGGGGCCAGCGATCTTCCCTAGAGCTTGTGCCTCCTCTCTCACCTGCAATTCATATCAGCTATATAAGTAATCCTTGGTATAACTCCTGAACTCATGTGTAGGAACACAAACCTCTTTCGAGATGTAACCCTGAGGAACTGCTGTGGCTGGAAACCGGCAGAAAATTCTTGATACCACATCTGTTGTTTCCAGTGTTCGAACATGGTGATCTGTCGGTTGGAGCATGCTCACTTCACTGGCAGGGGCTGATCAGGAACAGCGTCACGAATCTGGGTGGAGAAAGTGACTGGACTATTATGAAGTAGCATAGACAAGTGGAGGACATTATACTAACTGCAGAAGTCGGCAAATTGTGCACGGCCAGTACTCTGTCATGCCATCAGGTTATCACACTGTATGAGCCGAATCTCATCTTCGAGCCATGCAGTGGATATATAGGTCTGTAATAAGCTAAACTAGAAGGCAATTTGGAAGGTGCAGGTGTTCCTTTTCATTTGGAAGCAAGGGTGTGGTCTCAGCACCCTTAAAGTGAAGCAGAACCTCAGAATAGCCACTTCTTTCCATAATAAAGTTAGGAGAGATTGGATTCTGGCGCGTACCTTAGTTTGGAACAATCGAACACGTCTGAGCAGGGCTGGTAAGGCCACAACGGAGGTGGCCGATGTTGATGCCGGAGAACTGTAGCTAGAGAGAGGACTCTGTTAGGGAACTGGAGCGGCTGTTCCCAACAAAGTCCCGGCATTTATACACTCATTTTATCTGCTATTTTCACTCAGTTCTTGTTTTGTCCTGGAACATACAGTCAATTCTAATTTTGCAACGCTCAGTTCAGTTTTCTTACTACCAACTCGAAGAAACACAGCCTGTTCTGGAGAAGTCAGTTGATATATTTATGATTTATCATTAAGTAATACTACTTCAGTAAGATCTGAACTTGATAGTTACTGACCATGCATGATGATCAGTTCGTGCCTTTAGGTGCATTGTCCAATTGATTAGCAATCACTGGTACACGTAATTGGCGCCATCTTGCAATGAAATGCTCAGCTTGTGGTTTTATATTCAAAGGAAAAGGCAAAATAAGAGGTTGCTTCAAAACATCCGACAAAAGCAAAGCGATGTCTGTCCTCTTCGACCCTTTCTCCTTCTATAAGCAAATGAAGCATTTGTATTCGTAACCACTGTTGAAGTAAATGAATTTCATCAACCGGTTAACACGGCTATTGCTGGAATGGTTCATCCAATACATCTTTTGGACGAGCTGGTAGAAGAGCCCTTGAAGTCCGATCCAATACATGTCAAGATTCCGGGACGAATGAGATGTCCTGTAGCCCAGAACTGCAGTTACATCTGGCTTTAAGATTACAATAATGCAACATGAAGTCCTTTCTGGCCCCCTCCAGGATTGTTCCTTTTGCCAGTGATCATGAGCATGCATTAGATTCCTTGCCATCAGAAAGCAAAATGTTAGGTTTTAGTTGGGGGCTCAACTTGGGAAAACATTCCCAGTCGTGTGTCTACCAGGATCTTTTGATCAGATGTGATGGTTTATCCTCATTTCCCAATCCCTGATCGAACCAAGCTACAAGTTCGGAGGTGAATGGATCACTCTTAACGACACCCACTGCAATTGGATAAGGCAGCGGAGATCAATTGCCTTGAGATATTCTTCATAGGTGTGTTTCACTTGCAATTCAATATGTAGGATGCATAGTTGGAAAGTTCATGGAGTCTCTGCTCCATAACGATCTGGACCACAAGGGGCTGGCATTGGTCATGTAGTTGATACCTGATTGGAAGCAGGACATAGTGCCCGAAAATACTTCCATTATGAGACTGTACCACATGACATTCCCAATTCGACCACACCTTTCACTGAAAACTACTGGTCGATTTGGGTTGAAAATTAGATACGCCGAATTAGATCGAGCAAGATCGGTTGTGTAACAAGAGGGGCGCAGAGTAGTATTCTACACCCTGGGAAGAAAATCAAAGAGAACAATGAGCACATTTCTGGAATCTGCAGGATTCAACTAATTCGACATGATCATATGTGTAGTAGACAGCTTTCCACCACATGACGTTCGAGCGGACACAGAAGACCGGTGATCTATGCAGTCACAGGAAATGTTGATGTAATCGTGATGGGAGGATACATTAGCGCTCGGGGGGAGAAAGAGAAAGTTTGGGGATGAAACCGAAAAGTGTATCAAAATTTGAGGACCGAGAACAAAATTTCGGGGAGAATCCACTTATGAATGTCTGTCAGCTTCATCTCTTGCCGCCAAAAGATTCAACTATGGAGGAAGGAGCCCATGGGGACGTCCTCGAGAGCTGCACTGGTCCGAGTTATCTGCAATCTCCAATCGCTGAGGCAAGTGGAGCAGGCCTTGGCGGCTACCATCAAGCAGTCCCTCTTATCCGATTCCCTCGTGGCCTCCAAGCTCATCGTCTTCGCGTCGCTCTCTCCATTCGGCAGCCTCGCCCTCGCTCAGTCACTCTTCGAGGAAACGCCGGCTGATAACCCCTTCGTCTGCAATACCATGATCAGGGCCTACTCCAGGAGCGCCTTTCCCATCAGGGCTATCTCCATCTACAACCGAATGCTGAGCTCGAGGGTGGAGTGCGATAAGTTCACCTTTAATTTTGTGCTCAAGGCTTGCGGTAGGATGCTCTGGTGTCTGAAGGATGATGTGGGTACGGAGAAAATGAGCGTTTCCTGGAAGGTGAGAGAGGTCCACTGCCGCGTTATCATGGCAGCGTTGGACCGGGACCTGCACATTCAGAACTCTCTTCTCTGCCTATATACGGATTGCGGGTTGTTGGGCGCCGCCGTCCAACTGTTCGATGAAATGACTGAGAGAACCACAGCTTCATGGAATATCATGATTTCAGCATTTGATCGGGTTGGGAACTTTGCAGCAGCAGATGAACTTCTTGACCTGATGCCATGTAAGAATGTGGTTTCATGGAATACTCTCATTAGTCGTTACACAAGGTTAGGTGATGTAAAAGCCGCAGAGAGAGTTTTTGATGAAATGCCTGAGAGGGATGCTGTCTCCTGGAACACAATGATTGCAGGGTATGCCCAAATAAAAGATTATGCCGGGGCACTGAGGCTTTTCAATGAGATGGCAGTTACTGGGGTCCAAGCAACAGAGATTACATTTACTTCCATACTCGGTGCCTGTGCTGAGACGGGGGCTCTGGACACGGGCAAGAGGATCCATGAGTTGCTGAAGGAAAGGGGCCACAAGATTGAGGTATATATTGGAATCGCACTTGTTGACATGTATGCAAAGTGCGGGGACTTGTCCTGTGCCCGTGAAGTGTTCGACAACTTGGAGATGAAACCCATTGGGTGCTGGAATGCAATGATTGTTGGGTTAGCAGTCCATGGTCACTCCAAGGAAGCCCTTGACCTGTTCACTGAGATGACAACGAGGAAGCAGGATGAGGTGACGCCCAACTGGATCACATTCACTGGGGTCCTGACAGCTTGCAGCCACAAGGGCCTGGTCAAGGAAGGCCGCCAGCTTTTTGCCTTGATGACTGAGGACTACAGGATCGAGCCCAGAATACGGCACTATGGCTGCATGGTGGACCTTTACAGCAGGCTCGGCTTGTTGGATGAGGCCTATGGGGTGATAAATAGCATGCCATTTGAGGCAAACTCTGTCATCTGGAGGACACTGTTGGGGGCCTGTAGGGTTCATGGAAATGTGGAGCTGGGTGAATTATCATTCCGAAAGCTTGCTGAGTTAGGGAACCTCAGGGATGGGGAATATGTTCTCCTGTCTAACACATATGCTGGTGCAGAGAGGTGGGATGCTGTGGTGAGGTTGAGGGATGAGATGATGATAACTGATCATGTCCTTAAGACACCTGGGACCAGCAATATTGGGATGGAGTAGTTTTTCTAAATTGCTCATACCTTCTGCCTCAAACATAACAGGGGTAGTTTTAGGACCAATTCATGGCAGGCTGCCTGATTTTGCCTGACGGGTCAATGTTTTGAACCGGTGCCCACTTAGTAGTTGCTGATAGTCGTCAGTCAGAACATTCCTCTTTTGATATCAGCCTCAACAGTTTGTCACGAGTTCGATAAGGTGGTGGTTTTTCAGTTTTGATTGAGATCTCTGAGGTTCACTAGGTGCTGCTCGAGGCACCGGTTGTGGCCCCCAAGTCCAGTCTTGTCCAGCCTTTCTCCAGGAGATCTAGCAAGTCACTCATCCATACAGAATTCAATGACAGACTGCATTCACAAATCTGAACTGCGAATTTGCGCTGTGATATAAGCTTGTATACCTAGTTAACTTGGGTTGGAGGATTTTACCCAGTGGATTCCGTTATCATTGCTATGGGGTTGATGCTCGAAGGGTTACTTAGCTTGGCCTTGATGGATTAATGGTTCAACTGATTAATGGCTCCTGTTGAACGTTGCCGAGGTCCAAGGTCCTTCCTGCTAGTAAAGTTTTGGGCAAGAGGAGGCTGCACATCTGAATCGTGATCGATCATATTACAATTCAATTGTATCTCCTATCTAAATTGAATCTGACGATTCTCCTAGTAATTATCTATCCTTTTGCATTACAATGTGTAATAACACTTACGATAATTAACACCCATAAGTGCGAGGATGAGAATCTTGCATGAATAGAGATAACAATATCTCAGATAAACAGTAAGGCCAGTGATCTCCTTGAGCGCGCCCCCTAATTCAGGGTCTTCGGATATCACATACTACCACCACCAACCAGCTTGCTGGGATCCGTCGGTTTCAATGGGTTTTTTACTTTTGTCCAATCGGAGAATCTATATAGCTCACTCATCTTGATGGGAGTGGGACACGGAATCATCCATGAGGTTGCTGAAGACCCCAGAGACCAATGATAATCAGCCAATGTTTTGTTAATTCAAGCCGAGATTTAAACGGAGATTTTTGAGCAATAAGTCAGTCAAACAAGTGACAAGTTCATGCATTGATCATCCCTAGACCACGATTGAATCAAAGGTTAACGTTCGGGCTTCATTTGACCGCGAACCATTTTTGGAGAAATAAGGGACTGAGTACAATGATATCATTGTCGATCTGAACAATAATGCTTAACTAATTAACTATAGTATATAGTAAGTAAAATTTCTCATTTTAGTTATTCTCTTTGTAAAACCATGAATTTCCTACCTGTCCCATCGAGCCGATTTAGAGCTACAAGCACTAATGCGCGCTCCAACTTTTTTTTTTTAGTCTACACTTACCACTAATTTTGGTTCAGTTCCTCGACTTGGACGAATGTTTTCCATAGACGAGGACAGTCAACCACCGACAGAACGAGCAAAGTGGTGCGTTGAGATGATCAGCTCATAACCAAGGGTTACTTGAATTCTTACTTGACCCGACAACACGCAACAAAACCGACAAAACCCTCTTCACTCCTTTTCTGTGCGCTGGTGCTTTGGCTATGCTCGATTGAGAGCCTCGGAGGGACAGTGAGGAATTAAAAAAAAATCTCTCATTTAAATATTTAACATAGAAGGTCTCTTCAAATCTTTGTAATATTTTATTTTTCTATCCCTTCTCTTTTAGAAAAATAGTGAGTAATAATGAGAGATAATGGTAAATTTTATCATAAAATTCTCTGATTTAAAAGTAATTATAAAGAATAAAACAACTCATTTATGCTCTCTAATATTTTTCTCGCGTCCGTAACTCCCAGTTACCCTCCAATCCTTGGCCCTCAGTATTCCGACCCTCCAAATCCATCCATCCATCCATCCATCCAAACATAGCCAGATAGATTAAAAAAAAGGGGGGCTGAATTATTACGGAAGAGACGGATTGACTTGTGTCTTCCAGCTTAATTGAATTGGAGAGGTGGGTATCGGTTGGTGGGTTTGCATCGCATCTGTCGATGTCAGTTGACTGGACAGATCCATGAAGGAGCCTACTGCACATTAGACAATCGAACTCCAAGTAATTGGTCATGGAGAACGATGAGAGCAACTCATCAGACAGGAGGATTCTACATGCAGCAGGCACATTTCCATAAATGGCACGAGCCGAGGCACTCTCACTGACGACACCTCCGTAACAATTTTTCGGGCTCCGTAAGTAGAACACCCAGAATCAATCTCAATTTACTAAAAAGAAGGTAGCGATCATCATCCGTCCTGATCAGTGCATTAAATGGATCCGTTCTCAACTGCTAGCGACAATGCATAATTGCTTGTATGTTGGGATGTCCCACCGGTGCCCCGTGTCGCAGTCCGATAGGTCAGTCTTCCTTATATAATCCCCATCTTAACCCTCAACCAAATCACATACTCGATCGACAGTAATCTTATTGAAGAAAAGAGAGACAATGGCGAGCACGAGATTCCTTAATCTACTCGTCGCAGCAGCTTTCCTATCCATGGCGGTCGCCGCCGGGCTGGCGGAGGCTGCGGTCAGCTGTGGGCAGGTCGCGCAGTCGCTGTCTCCTTGCATCCCCTATGCCCGGGGCGGCATGGGGAAGGCCCCGCCGCCAACCTGCTGCGCGGGGATCCGGTCGCTTAGCGCTGCCGCAAGCACCACGGCCGACCGCCAGGCTGCGTGCAAGTGCTTGAAGGCCGTCGCCGGTAGCATCTCCGGCATCAACTTCGGCATGGCCGGCGGCATCCCTGGGAAGTGCGGCGTCAGCATTCCGTACAAGATCAGCCCCACCACTAACTGCAACAGGTTTGATTCCAAACATGTGTGTGTGTACCGATTGATCAACCACCGAGAGGATGGAGTAAAAAAGGTGAACATTAACGTATTTTGACTGGAACACTGATTTCCCTCCATTTTTCCGATTGCTTTACAGCGTGAAGTGAAGAACGCTATGGGCCTGGAATGAAGAATATCGCCATGCATGCTCCATGGAAGCTGCACTTAGTTATATATATATGATGTGATCGACACTAGCTCGTTCTACTAATTAATAAAAGTGGCTTCTTCTTCTTCTTCTTCGTGGGGAGACACAGCCATGGTGTGTGTGATCTTGCTTTCAACGTTGTCTGTATTTCTCATGCTGTATCGTGTTTTCTGCTTCTAGTGGGACACTCTTCTGCCGTAGAACATGCATGCGTAATATTAAGAGACTTTAGAATGCACGTATATGTATATATATATATATATATATATTCGTTTGCTGCATTCAATATATACATATCTGCATGTCTGTATAGTGCGATGGATATGGAGCTTTGTAGAACGAGGACACGACACGACACCCAGAGAGAAGTTAAAGGGAAGAATAAATAATGGATTTACGAGTGGCCAAAAGAATTTCTAGGGAAAATTTTATAGCTAGTATATACTTATCCGTGAAAAAATAATTATAACGGTTTGCATAGTGTAATCTTATTTCGTTTACTTGCAAATTAATTTGTGGAAGTCTTTTGGGTTTTGGAAGTTTTAAAAAATCTCAAAACCGTATATTCGATCATAAACATTTAGTCATGTTATATTGTTAAGTTTATTCCGTCAATTGTCATTTGACATACGTAAACTACTGTTTATTAATACTTATGTAATGTGACATGTTAATAACTTAATATCATATCATCGCATTTTTACCATCCATGCATAATATATCAGTATAGAATTTGTCGGGTCATCACATATTCACTACAACATTATGTTTGTTATGAAAACTAATGAATATGACTTACCATTGTAATGGAATAAAATATATATAATTAAATATAATATTTTAAATTTTTTATAACTCATATGATAATTTTTTAAGACTCCCACTATAATTTTGTCATTTTTAAGTAAAAAAAAGCTCATAAATTTATAAATAAAAAAGAAGTAAAATAATATAAAAATTCTATTAGATAAAATTAAAATTAAAAATTTCTTAACTTTACATCCATGATACCATGACATCACAATTTCTATATATATATATATATATATTTAGGTTAATGTTTAAATATGGAAGATACTTCTTTGTCACCTTCCATTGAATAAATTTGGGCTCACTCTATTAAGATTATATTATATCAATTTAACTTTGAAATGGATTAATTTATTATTAATTATAAAATTTTCCTATTAATAAAATTATATTTTTAAATTTACGTAAAAATATGAAAATGATGTATTTTTTTTACATAAGAGTTCATAAATATAAAATAGAATAATAAAAATAGAAAAAAAAACAAATAAGTATATGATGAGAGTTTAATTTGTAATATTTAATTATTAAAATAAAAAATTATTATACTAAATTTTCTTTTTTAAAATGATGTATTTTAGTCAGCGGTCCAGGACGCCTCTCGAGATAATTATTGGAAGAGACGGCACATTGAACGGTGGAAGGTCAGGCTCCGGGTCCCTCTCCACGGTGAAGCGGGAACTGATCTCTCTCCATAACTCAAGATCGACGCACAGATTGATCAACAAAAAAAAAATACAGAAAAGAAAACCTAATTTCACCATCCGCCGAGTTCACGTAGCAGCTAACTGAAACTATCGTAGAATAATACCTCGTTGGTCGACCGGATTTTGCGTCCATTAAAGTTCCGAGTGGATTTAGCGCAAGTTCAACAGGTCTAGTTGATATGGTCACCGTGTATTCGGTACGTCGGACGGGATGAATGGATGAAATACAGCCGTTAATAATAACCTGTAAAGATTCCAGTATCGTATCAGTTCACTTTACTCCCTTCATCCATTTACAGCTCTCTATATCGATCCACCGTGTGGATTGCTCGTCAAGCCTCTATACTATAACGTTACCGAACCAGTGATTACATCGACTGTTGGCACACGTGACCGAAAATCTACAGCCAGCTGATGGGATCTCGGCGGAAAGCTCAGCCCAGTGTAAGGGCTGCGGTTCGATGTCCGGAGACACCCCCGAGCCGATAAGCTACTCCCTCTGTCAATTATTCACAACAACCACCGGATGATCGGGGCCAGGCCTGTTCCCCGACGGTGGAGGCGGCGGTGTCTGCTCGAGGAGGGAGTGGCGGCAGTTGGGGCAGGACGAGTGGGAGGCGAGCCACTGGTCGATGCACCGGACATGGAACCCGTGGTTGCACTTGGGGAGTACACGGACCTTCTCCCCGTCCACGAAGTCTCCGAGGCAGATCGGGCACTCCGTGGCTGAGAAGACCCCATCCGCCGACCCGTACACTGCCACAGGTATCCGCTTGAGCGCATGCTTCTTCAACCCCGTCGTGGCCGCCCGCTCCGGCGTCCCGGCGGCAAACCTCCGCCTGCAGCTCCTCACGCACTGCAGTATCCAGTTGAGCCCGAGAGCGCTGATCAGCGCGCACAGCAAGGCCGCCAGGATTATGACCATGTTGGTGTCGAAGCTCGACTCGCTTGTATAGGCGTCGCTGGCCATCCCGATCGCATCCATGGGCGGGTCCCCGATCCTGGAACCCGAATCCAACAACCGGCGGCTCAGACCCGAGGCGCTCATCTTCCCAGTTCTCCTCCTTTTTCCTACGACCGGCAGGTTTCGGAACTTCCAAGCTCAGATCTGTTCAAGTTTCGAGGAAACAAAAGGTGAGCAAAGTGAAGGAGGAGGGGCTATGGATTGTTTGCAATATGTTGTGTTGTGTAGATTTCGACTGGATAGGGACATGAAAAAGGGAATCCTTGCCTTTTCTTTCTCTGTTTCGTATCTCAACCGGGATAGGGCTGCTGCGCGTTGCTCTGCAAAATCTTTCGGGGCCGCTGTGGGCTGCAACCTGCAATTACTCGAGCAGCTTGTCGGAATTGCTGCTCGATTATCCAGCCGAAATGGCCCTGAAATCCCAGTAGTGGGACCGAGAAACCGATACCTTTCTCCGCCCCCCGGAGAAACCAATGACAGGATCAGTACCAGCTGATAGACTAATAATTCCGATGCTCTGCCTCTCCGAATTCACCTGGTCTCTTTCTTCTTCTTCTTCTTCTTCTTCTTCAGTCATTCGTTCGATTGAGTACGTGGAAGATGAAAGGGAAGGCGAGGAAGAAGACTGATCGGAGCAGTGGTTCTGAACCCTGGCATTTTGGGGTTGTCTCCAGTGGTGTGCAGTGAGACCGAGGATCGAGGGGAATGGAAGGGATTATTAAATAGGACGGGAGACGGTGACACCGTTTGAGAGAGATATTATTGTAATCATTCACTAAATTAACAATATTTTACATTGGCATCTTATTATATTTAATATTAAATTGATATATTATTTAAATATTATAAATTTACCTATCTTTTAAATTTAATTTAATAAATTTATAATATCTTAATGGTTAGGTAGAATGTGATATTAATATAAGAAATCTTTTTTTTTTCCGACAAATCACTTAGTTGATAAGTGGACATGCAACACACTTAATCATCATCCATTCCATCCACTTTACCCCGTGAATTCTTCTTAAGCTCATGAGCAATTCATTACTTTTAGATGTCTTCTTAGGATTTTATGGTTACCTGCCCGTTGTTCTTAGGTGAAAAGTGTTTCCTACTTGATTTGGATGGATGGATGCATGCTTTCCATATTGAGCCAACCCCTTCGTCACTTTTTAAGGTGAAGAAGAAGTGAGACACTATGAGCAATGCTCTCGGTAAAACTTAGGCGATCACGATTGGTAACTTCACTACATCTTGAACATGACCCTTGTTACCCATTGGACGACCATGCCCATCAAAGATCAGGAAGGAGATCCTGTCGTCCTCCCAACAAGTGACTTTATTTTATAGTTTTAGACATGAAATCCGTATGAAAGTTCTGTCCGCTGCAACCGTCGAAAAGGAGATCCGTTTTTCTCAATGGTAAGATGTGACGGGATAGAAGATGAATGGGTTAAATGCATAGTGGAGTCATGGCTGCCTCCACCATGTAACTCGGATAAGCCACTTGCTTTATGAAACCATCCTAGGAAAAAGTGCAAGTTCAACGTTGGACCAGGGAGGAGGGCAGAAAGATCGTGCTCAAACGCCCCCACAAGAACATCTCTTTTTGTATCATCTACCCTTCGATGTGCTGCTGCACTGAGGAGGTCCATCTGCATAAATTGAGTAGGAAGAAAGAAGAAGAAAAGAAGAAGAAGAAAATAAGTGAATGCAGCCTACCCTCATATGTAAAAGTCGAATCGATAAATTTCTTATTTTAAATTAAGAATGATATCATTGTACCGAATCATTATTCCGTGATTTCTTCCCCGCATTGGTGGGTGCAAAAGAGGGGCTTTGATTGTTATATCCACTCCTCTTGATAGATTGGAAGGTTGTACCTACCGTACATACAATATAAAAATGATCCCAAAAAATTAATAGTATTAATACACCAAAAATAAATATCTAAAACGTGTCTAATATTATTATTTAATTTTTTTTGAGAAAGTAAGTTTAATATAGTGTCATTACCATCGAATTAACAATTAAAAAATTATGGGTTCGACTCTTATTGTAAGATTTCTCAATCCTTTTTATTTTCTTTTTATTTTTACAATCTTATTTTAGGCGCATAATTTTCTTATATAATTGAAAAAAGATATTTTTTTCCCTATGTAGATTAGTTGATTCACTTGACTAGCTATATAATACATGGTGGGTATGGTCCAGGAAAATTAATTACAGGTAAATAAATAAAAGGTTGGGGGGTGCAAAACAAAGAGAAAATGACAGGAGGGCTAAGCAGAAGTGAAGGTTGGTGGGAACAGGTCTAACTACGACACATCGACTGGTTCAACCTGCTCCCCTATTCCGATTCTTCCACGGTGGTTACCAGACCCCACAAACAAAATCATACTAACCTGGCCGGTTCCGTCCATCTCGACGAGGTGGGAGCGGCGGCAGTCTCGACCAGATTAACCAGAACCTTGCTCCGGTCGGGACCTCGACTGATGCTTTGACCGGAGGTCGGTTTTAGGATACGTAAGCCACCGAAGGTTTTCGCATTTGTCGGGTCCATATATTGCTCCTTTTTTGGTTCCTTCGCGGGCCCCCTCGATGCCCTCGATCCCCTGCTGTAAATTGTCAGCGGGCTTGCAATTGAGCCCGGTCCAATCACTATGGGTCGGGTCATCCGCATCCATTACCAACCGACCCACTTTGCAGTCGAGGCCACGAGAGTACGCACGGGACGGGGCCGTTCCTCGCGCTTTTTTCACTTTCCTGTCAAGACAGTTGTTTCAATTTTGACACTCGACAATGGATTCATTACAATTTGGCCCCTGTAGTTCCACTACGATACTGAAATGACACCTATAGGTCAGGTTGGTCTAATTTCGTCTATAATTGGCATGCGGGTTCTAGCCATAGCTTTGACGTAGCATCAAGGCCTATTTAGCTCGAACATGATAAGGGGAGAACATATTAACATATTTTCTTTCACGCTAATAGATCAAAATAATTTTAATAATTATACATCACACTGTATTAAATAATCCAAATTGAATTTGACACATTTTCTGTAGTCCGGTTTCCATCAAGACCCACTCCCACCCGGCTCTCTAAGTTCTTGTATGAGCTTTTCCCACAGCCGAAGAGAGCACAGTTATTTCTTGCAAGGCCCTAGTAACGGCCACTCAATGGTTTTTTACCCGTAACCTTTAGAACATTCATGGGGTACAGCAGAGGACTAATTCACAACAAACTACAAATGGGAGGATCTGAAACAAATTAAAGAAAAAGGGAGGGACAGACGAGAGGCAACAGTGGCAGGAGGAGGTCACCTTCGATTTTGGAACCTCGCTAGTGCATCTCTTCCTCGTCGTTGCTGCGTCTCCACTTCAATCCACTGATTCACCTCTTCCAGACCAATCCCTCTTCTCTCAGCTTCGCCCTCGTGAGCTTCGATTCGCCGCTGCTGGGGCGTCTCCCTATCTGTCTCACTCGTTCTGTGGAGAGTAACGCGGGTAGCAGCAGAAATGAGCGTGGCGGCGGGTACATTCCTGGTCAAGAACCTTAAACCCTGTAGCCCTACTTCGGCCTCCCTCTCGCTCTCCCTTCCATCTCGGACTTCTGCCCTGATGCCTCTTCCTCCTTTCCTGCGGCGGCTCGAAACCCTCCCGCATCGTGGCCGCGGCCACCTCTCCCTCGCGTGTCAAGGTGGCTCTTTTCCAGATGTGCTCGCCTCTGGGTTGCTCACTCTTCATCCTAGGCATACATCTCTCGTCGCATTTGCAGCTTCTCATGAGGAATCCGTGAGTACATCTTTGCAGCTTGTTTGCACATTGCTGAGCTATTTGATTTCATTTTGCTGCCTGTTCTTAGTCAGTGTCTAACTTGGCGGTGCCAAACTATGATTTTGCTGGATTATTGGGGAATTCACTTTGAAATTGTTCAGTCATGCTTCACGGCTCCTGGTCAATTGAACATCTCATAGTAGAGATTGATCATAGATCAGTGGCATATCCGGGCATCTTTCATTGGTTAATGCTCCTTGCTCTATTCTCAGTTCGCATATTAGTATTCGATTATATGATTAACCTTTTACCCTTTTTTTTTTAACGGAAGACAGTAACCACGGAAACTCTGTCAATTTTTCAGACGTTGCTTTTAATGCAAAACAAGAGATAGTTTTTCTCGAAATACGTACATTTGTTGCAAAATTATTGTCTTTTCTCTTCTCTCAGACCGGTTAGATTTATACTGTTCTGGATTGCTGGAACATGGTAATTGGTTGACAAGGCTTGAGACAGTTATTTTTTTCTCCATCTTTTCAGAAACATGCAGACGATGAGGTGGAGAAGGAACAGGATGGCCTCAAGGGTAAAACTGAAGAGTCGGAAGAAGCTTGGGAGCAGACTTTAGCTACTTTCAAAGAGCAAGCCTTAAAAATGAAGAGCATATCACAAGAGGCCTATGAGATATACTCGAAAAAAGCAATGGTTATATTAAAAGAAACCACAGAGCAGTTGAAGATCCAAGCAGAAAGGGCAAGATATGATTTGAGTATTGTAGCAAAAGAGATAAGTGAGGAGGGCAAGGAATATCTCTCTGATGCTGCGCAGAATTCACCTGAATCAGTGAAGGAGATAGTAGAAACATTTTCATCTCCAACTGATGATCTGAATGATGTTACTCAAGTTCGTGACTTTTATCTTGGAATACCCTATGGTACGATTGTTCATCTCTAAGTTTTGACTGGGTCTTGACTTTACTATGCGTTTTCTTTAGAGATAATTATCGGTCATTCTCTTCTGAAATGCTCATGTCTAGTACGGTGTTGGACTAGGCATTCTAATGTTGAGACTCTACATTTTATGGTCTGAATTTGCATTGAAGAATATTCCCTGGCCCTATACTTTCTATGTTGCTTCTTTGCTATCTTTTTGTATTTGATCTATTTGCATTTCATCTTCATGCTTCAACTCTGTTTTACGATCATTCTCGTACATCACAGGGCTGCTTCTCTCTCTTGGTGGTTTTTTATCTTTCATGGTAACTGGAAGCATATCTGCCATTAGGTTTGGTGTCATCCTTGGTGCCATTTTGTTGGCCCTAAGCATATCAAGTTTGAGATCATACAGAAGAGAAGAGAAAACATCTCCATTTGCTTTGAAAGGGCAGGCAGGTTAGCCCGTGTCTAATCTCTATGGCATAATGTAGCAGGAGCTGCAGCATTATTATCTGTGAAATTGTTACCAATAATGGTAAAATCTGTACTCTGTTTGAAGATCTTCTTATTCCCCAAGAGAGAATTGTTAACCTGTCATTTGCATTGCACTTCATTTTTGCTGTTTATTTTTTTATCTTGGAAATTTAAACCAACCGATGACAGTTTAGGATCACTGCTTTGGTCCTGATATGACTGCCTTTTCCAATTTACCGAGGCAAATGTTGACCTCTGCTTAAAATCCTGAGCATCTTGTTACTTTCTGCTATTGTGAATGCGGATTTGGTTATGACATCTTGCCTCCGAGTGGCTGGCCTAAGTATTTCCTGTGAGTCTCATAAACTGGTCATAAATCATGTTACACTGGGGAGTTGCCAGGTTGGATATCATATTTAGTTCAGTAATCTATTACTCCTATAAAGGGGAGACTGGGCTCATGAAAGTCATTGTTCTATCGGTACATTTATCATTGTAATCTGAGGATGCAATTTCAAGGATATTTTAGCTTAGATTGCCATTATCATCATCTGAATCGTGAGTATGAATGGGAAGTCCATGGAAGAAAATGTTTGCTCTTCCAAGCTCCATGTCAAATCACTTATTATGATGTTTTTGGTGAGATATGTATGATGACTTTCTTACGTGGGTTTGGCTCATATCTCTAACATAGCATGTCAAACTGCAGGAATAGCTGGTGTAATATTTCTGCGGGAAGTGCGCTTGTTGTCTCAGGTAGAAGGCTCTTTTCTTGGAAGCTCATTCTTGTTTGGAGTTCCATGCATGGATCTTCTGATATCATTCTTGTTTGCTCTTTTCTTTGCAGAGACCTTCACTGTGGAGCGTTATAACATCCATTATCAGGTTTTAAAGAAAATTCCAACCTTTTCTTTGTGTTTTTAAAATTGACGGTTGAAAACTGACTCTCCGTCTGCCTCTATGTCACATACTTTCCGTTTTCTCACTTGGTCAAGATATTAAACCCTTGTTCATTGAAGAAACCCTTGTAGACTGCGGAATTGCTGCCCCCATCATATTTTTCAAGCTGAAAAGTTATTAGCAAATTTAAAATAGAATAGGACGCAGTTAGAGCATTTAGCCAGTAAAGACTTCAGTTCAGTTGGCAGCAACAGACTTCGTCCCTACTTTTCTGTTTTTTACCTGGACTGTCTATTTTTTCATAGTTAATTTAATTGAGGGGAACTGATTCTGTATGAATGGAAGAGGAATGCATAGATCGCATAAATGGTGTTCAATTCGGAACCATTTGGATGGGCAGATAAGATATACTTCCCAGTAACAATAAACTTGTTTTAGATTATCGGGCATGAGATAAGTGGTGCAGAAGAGCGATAAGATCTGAAGATGGCAATTCTGATATTGAGCAGTCAAATTTGAGTCATGCCCCAGTTTCAATTCAAGGTTTCCTGGATCATCCGAAGCTCATCTTTTTGCTTGCTTCTGTTGTGCAGCGGCGCTATGTTGGCATTTTATCTATATAGGATTAAGCAGAATGGTCAGCAGAAGAAATCAAACTACGAATCCGGGAATGGGAACTTAGTTGATTAGACATGGTTGGTATGGTGATCTCCTTTGAGGGCACTTCCTTTTTTTGGGTCTTACTGTGATGAGGTATTGATTCTGATATATTTCAGGTGGGAGTTATATGATTTGTGAGAGGACCAAAGCTAAAACAAGGTGGGGTGCAACTAGCACGTGCAGAGAGGTAGTAGCCGTGGCGCTGATCGGTATTGGGAAATGCAGTTTTCAGGATTGGTGACGTTCTAAATTCTGTCAGTTTTGGTGACTCGCTGGGAAGTCAATTAATTGTACTTGGGTGTCTGCGTGTTAGAGGAGGCTACGAATAAAAGTCAAGTCGCGAGTTGGCCTGGCCTCTTGCTGTAGACGGAGCGGTGCTTTCTTTTGGTTTATCCACCTGAGCCTAAGCCTTTGCATTATTTCCCTTTTGGGTTAGATATACTTCTTAATCATCTACCATTTCGACTGACTGCCCATCTGCCAGTTGTGGCCAATATATCTCTCTACCATACAAAGTTCCATCCAAGAACGACTTTCAAAACCGCTCCAGAGATTGCCCTCCCTGTGAAAACGAAGAGGCAGACGTGTTAATCCTTGAACTGGCCAAGAGCAATGCGATTCCACAAGGAGAGATGCGGCAAAGAGCCTCACAGGGGCTCAAGATGACACTCCGAGTTACAAGTGATGGGTTACGGTTAACTTTGTCGTTCGCAAGACTTGGATTTTCCATTGCGTCATGTCAGCAAAGAAGAAGAAAAAATCTCGAGCCTGTCTCTTTACACAAACTATTCATACATGCTCTCATCTTCATCTTCTTATCCCATTATACCCCCCGCACACCTGAACACTTAACCATGGCGATCAAATGGTACGGATTACCCCCCAAGGAATTCTCTCTCCCGACTCAATCGAGCCCTAACAGCCTGACGCTAAAAATCTTTAAGACTGCTATTTCCCACTTGTTGCCGACCCGAATCTTCTAAATGCCCATACAAAAGACTCCCTGGTCCTCCTCAGCTCACCCTCTTAACTTTTGCAAGTGCTCCCTCTTCATCATGATGATCTCGGTCTGCAAACATTTGGCCCAGGGATCTCACTGTGATGCAAAATGACAAAAAGGGGGACACAAAACCGAAGGTTTATGGGGGACACATGACAAGCACCAACGGGGAAAAAATGGAGGAAAGTTAGGAGAAAATGCTTTACCTTTAAATAGCTGCAACAATGCCCACCAGGCATCCAGAGGACGAGAAGTTACATGAAAGTAGGGTTCTAGTCCAAGAAAGGGCATATCAAGTGGAAGATTGCCTTGCTGCTCTAGGCTGGATGTGGTCGGGCTGTTTCTGAACCTCTGCCTCTCTGGCTATTTGGATATCTGAAGGCCAAAAAAATTGTCGTACTACTTTGAAAAGTAAGCGAGGAAGCAATGCCACAACTATTATCAGCAAAATAGTGATCCAATACTTGGGCGAACCAGCGAGATGATAGATAGTCCTGAAAGAGATCATTAGCATTAGCATTAGCACACTAAAATGGCCAGCCCGATAAAACCAAACCTCTGAACAGTTAGTCAGGAGTAACAATAAAGATTAAAGGAGTTGACAAAAACATATTTGTAGTCACAGAAAACTGTTCAACTAGTTCATAATTCAATGAATGAAGGGGGATCCTCCAGATCCATGGTCTCCACACCTCCGTCTCTACCCCACTCTGTTCTACTTGATTATTTTATCAATCAGTTTTTATTTGATAAAACTTGATAACTTGAGTGCTCAAAGGTTAATGAAGAGCTTGAATAGAAGAAAACAAGGAGAGGAGTGGGGGACAGGAGAGTGGAGAGACATCCCAAAGGAGGTTTGACTTCTAAGCATCAATTACGCTGAACACCATTTAAATTCACTAAGCAAGGTCCTACCAACTAAATTAGTCTATATATTCTTTCACTTATATTGAGAAAACACATCAAAACTGCTGAGGAGCACTCACCAGTAATTTGGGAAGATGGGAATAGAATCCAATACCACCACACAGGCATAAGTTATGATAATCGAGCCCCAAATTGCCACATGAGTGATGACTACCCAACGTTGGATGTCCATGGCTAGGTGTATATTTACGAGGACAACCACCGCAATCGTCCACAAACTGCCCAAGCTCCATATGTCAATCGTGCTCTCCCTGTAAGTGAACATAGGCACGTAGAAGAGAACAAGACTCTGCCATAGTGTGTCAATCATTGTGATCCAAAAGAGGCGCATATTGTATGCCTCATGTCTTTGTCCTGCACAGTAGAGTTTGGGGTACCGCAAGAGGGTCTTGTGGCTCAAGTCCTTGTCAAGAATTCCCACAACAATTGTAGGGACCGAAGTGTAGATAACAGAGTAAAACACACTACTCCAGTCCGTTAAGGCAGATGTAGTTGAAAAGGCTGTGCATAGTATGTACCTATAAAAACCCAAAAAGAAGAGATATAACCATGAGATTGAAAAGAATACACAGGTGTGCAGCATTTCAGTTGTTCCATAAGTCACATATGCAGTATAGAAAAGAGAAACTGAGTGTGATCCCCCTGTAATCTTATCAGACACTGCTACACTATTCCATCAATCAAAATACTGGGATGAAATTTCAAATTAAAAGACAATTCTTCAGAGACGTGATAAAGAAAGGGAGCTTTTTGACAGAAAAATGTTATGAACAGAACTAGAACAGTGAGAAAAGGTTTTACAGCAAAATAATTTAATCATACCAGAATAGCATCAACACAAAGACAGCATTGCGATAGAAGTTGTAGAGGACCAAATAAGCAACTCGCTGATAATTCCAGTGACCATGCACAAGAAGTAGTCTCTTCAGAAATCGGAACTGTCCCATAGCAAAATCTGATGCCATTACTGCTTGTCGCCCTTCCTGACCGCATATTCCAACACCAACATCAGCCATTTGGATCATGGAGACATCATTGGCCCCTAGAAGGATGTTATCGGTGAGAATTACCTCATCAATTCTCACAAGTAAGAAATAATCTAATCATTGCATGGCTATATTAAAAGAAGCAGACCAATATGCTGTATATAACTGAAGTTGATTTTCACGCACAAGTCCAGCCCTTTCTATCTCCATTTTTTAAATTAGGAGAATGTATTTCCAAGATTTAAATTGTCATCATCATCTGCACTAGCAAGTTTCAGTAGTTGATTTTTAGAATTAAGCTAAACTTGAACTATTCATTATATAGAAAATTTTGTCCAATTGGACCCAGTTAACAGTAACACACTGCAGATTACAAGGAAACAATTTAACTGGTAAATTCAGATTCATCATGTGAGAAAGGAAATAAATGCATGCAGATACTTATGGTGACAGAGTTAAAATCACGAATACACGGAACATATAATCATACAACTCACCATCACCTATAGCCAATGTCATATCATCGGTGCGGCTCTTAATTAAGTCAACAATACCAGCCTTTTGCAGTGGTGCAACACGACAGCATAGCACAACTTTACAGGCAGTTGCAAGGTCGAAAAGCTGTTAGGGCAAAAGAAAAACATTACAGAAAGTAATTTATAAGTCACTTGCATGAACAAGTAAAATATAGAAATACCAACTATTGCAACAATATTTATGAAACTTTGTAGGAGCCATGCTCTCTTAACAAAAATGAAAAGCATAAAAGAGAACCATTTAAAATCTAAATAGAACCTGAGGTAAGAGAAGTCCTACCTCTGATTGCAGATCCTTTTCCAAAATGTATACTAAACTGTTACCATCAATAACAAGTGCCAATGGTGCAGTCCCTTTTTCCTCCTTGCTGGGGTCGCACTGTAGCTTCTTGGAAGACTTTGTATCGTAAGGGAGCCCTGGATAATTTCTTTCTGCATCACTTCTCAATTTCAAGTTTCCACTCCCTCCATTCACTCCATACTTGACCTTGGCTTCAGTGAGAAGATCTCTACACTCTGGCTCTGAGGTGCCATTAATAACAATTTGTTGCATATCTGTAGTCAAGAGCTTACAAGAGAGACCAATGGAGATTGCTGTTTCTTGCTTATCTCCAGTCAGAACCCAGACTTTAATTCCTGCTTGTCTTAGAGATTCTATGGTCTCAGGGACACCTTCTTGGAGCTTATCCTCAATTGCAGTGGCACCAAGTAGACTTAGGTTGCTCTCTATGAGGGCAGCCGTTTGACGTAGTTTTGCAGCTCTTTCAGTGAGAGAAGTGCTGGCATCTTCATACCTGCATTGCCACTGCTCAAGTTCTGCAGCTGTAAGATCTCTAGCAGCAACTACAAGTGTCCGTAGGCCTTGCCAAGAATATTGTGTCAGGTGTTCCTGAGTTTCATGGGATAAACGATCACCACTTTCAATATCCTTCACTATGACACTGAGCATGGAACTATCAGCACCTTTCACTAACACTTTCACACTGTTATCAGGAAATCTGATGACAACAGACATTCTTTTGCGCACACTATCAAACTCATGCAGCCCCAGAACATCCAACCTACATAACATTCAGTCCAATCATCAGTGATATCTATGAACAATCTCATCAGAGACAAAATAATTTAAAAACCCAAATGCTGTTTACATTTAAAGCATATTTTGCTTTTGACAATTTCTAATAGAGGCCCTCCATCAGGGATTATGACTTTTCCCTAACATACTGAATAGCTCAAGTATAAGCAATCAACTATCCAACTGCAGCTGTTTGGGACAGTAACATAAAATCTGATAAGAGAGAGTGATGTACCTTAGTTGCTCTCCATTGATGTCAATCACGATATGCCCGGACGTCCGCTCAAAAAGAGTATACCCATAGGCAGAAGCAGCAGAGACCAATGCCTGCTCATCAGGAGATTCACCCTGATAAGCAATTGTTTCCATATCAGCCTGCAGAATAGGTATGACCGTGTTGCATGCAGCCAATGTGAGAAAAAAGTTGTGGGCAGCAAGCCTCTCTTCTTCATTTGATTCTTTGTGCAACAACTTCATTAACTTAGAATCAACAGTTATTTCAGAATTGAGTTTCCATTTCCTCCTTTGTACAATTGCTCCTGTGGGGGATGGAAAACATGATCTTGTAAGAGAACAAGAACTGGCAGCTGATAATGGTGTAAAATTAATAACAATTCCAGGCACAATAATTATTTGAGCAAGACAAATAGCCAAGTGATTGACACAACATGACCAATATTGTTGAGTTTTTACTGGAATCCAGGTAAATATTCCCCCCCAAAAAAAAGCATTCTTCCAATGCAAGAATGAAACTGACCATCTACCATATTGGCCTCATATATAACTCAGTCAGTAAGAAATCCATAATTGATAATGAATCCAGAATCAGAATATATGCACGCATGAAAATTTGTAAAAATCATTACCCTCTGTATTGGATTCCTGAAACAAATTGACCACGTGTTCAGAATCCCCATAATCCTTCCCAAACACACTTGCTCTCCGGAATTCCATTTTGTTTTCAGTCAGTGTCCCAGTTTTGTCAGAGAAAATATAGCGAATTTGACCCAAATCCTCATTTATATTCAAAGATCTACACTGGAACCGTGAGTCAGAAGCACTGTCATACATATGCTTGTCTCCAATCATAAAGTACGACTGTCCTAAACGAACCAGCTCCATTGTTATATAAAGAGATATAGGAATCATAATCTGAAACACTATAATGGAACTCAGAAATGAGAAAAATGTCTCCATGGGAATTCCATAGTACTTATATGTCTTCTCGCCTTCTTTGCCTGCTGTGAAGTATCTCTTCCTGTAGTATGGCAATGTGTCAAGCTGTCCCTTGTGACGTACAAGCCACAACCCCATTCCAAGAGCCACAACAAAACACATGACAAAAAGAAATACAGACAACCAGAAGGTTTCCCTGTTCATGTAACTTTCCAATTTGCTTCTTTTGGAAGGAGATATTGCACTGTTGAGCATGGCTTTTGTTTCCTGGCCAGCGTAAACCACAACCCCAATGATCCACTCAGTGTTCTTCAACTGACAACCACGCAAAACGATATTTGATTGGGTTAGAGGAAACTTATGCCCATTGAACTCCATGTTAGCAGCGAACTCATAAATATTCCTATTCGGTTGCTCACATCTGATGAGCCCTGGAATAGAATGCCCTTCAAACTCAGCAGAAGCAGTTTCCTGCCGAGCATATCTTGTCTTCAAGTTTGACTCACCATCTAAATTCATTGTCTGAATGTAAGCAAGTCCACTAGCATCACTTGTTCGAAGCAAAATCATGTCACATGGAATTGTCTCATCAGAAAACATTTTCACAACCTCACCAGCTTCTATATTCTTCCATCTCTTTGTCCGGAACTCCCCAGCTTGAAGCACAAGAGCTTCCCTATTGTTCTCCTTGCGGTCTGATCTGTGCCTTCGCCAGTCCTCATAGCCATCTTTAACAGCTGTGACAGAGAGCACAAACAGCAGAGGGAAAAGAGACACTGTTCTCCCAAAGACAGCAAGTGGTGGAAGCTGGTTGAGAGCAGCAATAGCAAGAAAATATAAATATGCAACACGGTGGAATTGAATGAAGAGATTCTTGGGCAGAAAAGTAAGTATGGTGTACTTGCTGGTCCGAATTTCATTCCCAGAGAACTCGTACTTTTCATTTGTCCTCCCCGGGTCATTGACATAGATCAACCTCGAATCCTCTTCATGCAAAAGGTGATCTTCAAACTGCATGCTCTTGTGCCGGACTCTCTGAGACTTGCCCGACCGATCCTGCACAAAGTATGGAGCCCCAGATTGCCCAAGGGGTGCCGAATTAGTGATGTTATGATTAGCCAGCTCCATTGAACCCCACGCGACCTGACGTTTGCGGTCCCACGTGGGGCATTCCAATGGAAATGGCTGGTGAAGCTGCAGATCAGCTGAATAGAACTGCCTCTTAGCAACAAGAGGATAGGGATGCTTAAGGGACCTCCTAGAAAAACCAGATTCTAGTGGGACTAGATCTTCCTCTTCTACCTCTTCTGGTTGGTCTTCACTTGCCCCTCTCACATCGGTCCGATTATCATCAAAATTTGGTGATGTGTGTGAAGCATCATGGCAGAGGCAGCCAAAAGAGCTCACGCTTCTAATCCGCTTTGGAGGTTCAGAATCTGATGACGACAGCAATGGCTGCCCAGAAGTCATAAATCAAAGACCTCGGACAACCACATTGGAGAATCGAATGCATTAATCACCCTCCCTCCTAATGAAGCCCACAAGACCGCGACACTAAGACAACTTTCTTGGCTGGAAGCAGGGTATTCTGATATCAGCACCTTATATACTCAAGAACAGGAAGAAACACAATTACTAGATGAATAAAGGGTTTGCTATTCCAATGAGATTTCCGACAAAACTCAATAGCGAGTCATCCGATGCGATAAGCAGCACTAAATTGACCTCAGCTCCGCAGAAACGGTGAAATTCATTAGGAAGAAAAAAAGGCTTAGACCAGCCTCAGATGTCAGAATAATGATTTCTCACGTTCACGGACAGCCTTCAAACAACTGATTGCAGACGTAAAGCGACCATTCAGAATGCAATCACAAGCATAACCACCAATGCCCACAGATACCCCGAAATTATCCAAACGTGGCCGACGGTCGAATTCACTCAAATATCGACAAGATACCGCCTTCAAGGCAAATATGATGTCAACCCCATACGGATGCCTGAGAATGAGAGCCAAGACTGAAAACGCAAAGAGAAAAAATCACCCAAATGTACCACAGAGAAACCGTAACTCGCCCTGATCACTAATAAATCGGCAACAGTATGGAGAAGGTGAGAGAGACAGAAAAGACGGGGGCGCGCCTGACCTGAGGAGAGGGAAAGAGATAACAAAAAGGGGTGAAGGATTTGATCAAAAATTGCCGGTCTCGGGAATCGCGAAACGGGCGGATAGCCGAATAGGAGGTGGGCTTCAATGCACTGAATGCGAAATCATGGAGAAATGGCAGGACCGGAGAGGGGTCAGAGGGAGGTGACCTGAGATCTGGCGGGTCTGGGACAGATCTTTAAGAACCTGAATTAGATCAGACCAGCTTTTTCTGCGGACGGAGCAGAGATTAATTGGACTGGCTCTTCCAGCAGAGAAGAAAGGAGGAGAGAGAAGAAAAGGACCTGGGCTACGGCCAGCGCCGAAGCTGGTGGTGCTCGCCGGAGAGAGAAAGAAGAGATTTTGGGAGGATGGACCGATTCCATGAAAAGCGTGTCCAATGGCAGCAGACGAAGAGAGACGAGAGGTAGACCATGTTTCTTGGTTTCCTTCCCCCACGCTCCCCTGAAAATGAAAATTAGTTTTCACTTTCCCTTATTATTACGAAAACTCATTCCCCTTTTTCTTATTTTCTTGTTTTCATTTTCCTATCACTAAATGTCTGATTTGATACCCAACGGCAGATTTAGACTCCTAAGAATACAATTTTTTTAATACTAAACTTTCTTTAAAAATAATTTCATTTTTACCAATTTGAGATTTATTACTATTTGATATTTAAGAATTTATGTGAGTCATTAAATGATCATTATTTAAAGTTACATACTATGGCAAGTCGAATCCGGGGAGACCAACTGTACTTGTATAGGAAATGTCGTGATTTCCTCTTCCTGAACCGGTCGTAGGAAAACTCGAACCGATATCTATCAGTTTTCTTGAGGTGACCTCGGATGGTTCGATCGAGACCTCGAAGGCACTCGACTACTTCTTCAGTCGAGTTAGCTGCTTACATGTCTTTTTGACTATCTTACACTTTATCCGATGGTGATCTAAGATATTCATAATATGACTCATCTCTGNGACTACTTCTTCAGTCGAGTTAGCTGCTTACACGTCTTTCTGACTATCTTACACTTTATCCGGTGGTGATCTAAGATATTCATGATACGACTCATCTCCGGCGTGAAAACATCAGGGATCCGGTTCAAGGTGCTTCCTGGCTAAATCCGGTTAGCCCGACACATATATGCTTCTTCTATTCGAACCCACGGTTATGTATCTAATCCGGCCACGCAGCATCAACTATCCAACTTTCTGATGGATCATCCATCCACAATCCGTTTATCACATGGCAACAGCCATCATCACCACTCGACATCCTCAAAGTTGTCAACTTGACATTATCCTATGGTATTTGGAGAATGTTTTTGGATTGAGTTCGTGGGTTAGCTAATTTAATTTGATCATCATGTTGATAGTTTCAAAATCCAGCTAAGTCTGTTCGAAATCTTAATTAACACAAAAACAAAATGTATACTAGATTCTTGGAGGGGAATGATAAACTAATGATACAAAAGACTCCCCAGATGCAATACTAAGATCAAGCTCGAGCTAAGAATTTCCAGCCATTCCATTCGGCGCATCTTCTTCTTGGTTGGGGAAGCAGTCCCGATTGCATTCCACAGGCAACTCTGTCTATCGCAGCTCGGACACAGTGAACGTAGATCGATTATAAGTACTGATTAAGGCTAAGATTATAGGGTTTGGTAGATAGTCGATATTAAGAATTTCAACCCCAGAGTCCGGAAATACAACGAGGTGTTATGAGTTACTCTGCAACATTCTGCAGAAGAAGACCAAAAACCGTCCACGATGATGGATTGAGGAACAGTTAGAGCGATTCTTCTGATGAATAAAATTTTAAGAAATTATCGGTTGCTTGCTCGCGTGATAAGCCGAGGCAGAATCGGCCGACAATGACAGAGTTTCTCATTTCTGTACGAGAGATGCTGAAGGAATTGAAGAGCAATGCTCTGCACCTGCTGTATCACCCACAGATTCACCCATGTTATTGGATTTCATTTCCTGGAAATCAATTTTCCTTTTGGTAGTCATCAAACAAAAGAATTTAGGGTGAATGTATAGAGGGAAAGGAGGAGAAATTTCGACACTTGAAAATGGGATGCATTTAACCTGTGAGAACGAAAACGAGATCGGTTGCCATCCGGTAGTTCTCTTATCTTGCCGCTTCTCCCTCGGTGATCGACTCGGAGACTCTCCCCGATTTCCAAATCCCAGAAAAACGATTTCTTTTTCTATCAGTATCGAGCAGTGATTCCCGTAAATTCGAAAAACCGGAACAGGGAGTCGGCATCTGATTACCTACCATGCATGATATCTGCAGCTGCTTCAGCCTATATAACCGATCGACCTCGATCTCGAGCGTATTGTGGACCTCTCCCTTCCACTCAATCTCCTTCATATGCGCCTCCAGGAGCAGATCCCGCTCCCTTAGCTTCTGCTCTGTCTTCTGTCGATCCAACCTTAGCCTCTTGAGCTTCTTGCTTACCGCTGAGCTTCTCGGCAAGCGAGGACTCGAGGATGGGCTCGACCTTCATCACACCAGAGAGAATGGGGCGTGGGAAAATGAGATTCACTTTGTTCGATTCCAATGCCAATTAAATCTCGATCAGGTTCCCCTTCGGATTGGATCTGGGGGAACCGGAAGTTGGAGTAGCTGTGGAGTACCTTGGCTAGAGAGGCTTTCTGCTGGAAGCGCAGAGCTCGGCCGGAGCTTCTTGGCTCCGAGGCTGATACTTGTGCATAATTTGGAATCCCAGTGTCTGTGGACTGTACTTTGGGCTGAACAAGATGTATTAGAAAGTACAAAACTTGGATCTGTATGAGATTGGAATTTAAGTGGAGAGGGGCGATAACGGCTACTACGGTATACCACTGAAAATGAAATTGCTCCCCTTCGATCTATACTACTTGGTACCAGAAATTCAATGATTCCAGATTAAAGCAAAAGTCGGTCTCAATTCTAGACCACTATCAGAGAAATCTAATCAATTTCTTCCGTCAGGGTTAGCAACACTACTCTGGCATGGAGTAATGGATGGCATAATATGCAGATCGATAATCTTTGTGTAGTCGACAGATCACCCGTCTGCAGCATTTGCAGATCAACAGAACCATCAAACCAAATGCTAAGAGCGACGAAATTTCAGGAGAAACTCATCTTCTTTGAGCTTCAGTGGCGTATCCCGGATAGAGATTCATTGGAGTTCGTACGAATTTTCTCTAACATGTCGACAGCATCATTAGAAGCTTGAGCTCATGCTCAGTGGACAAAGTCCACGTATCTAAAACCCAATTTTAACGATCCTCGAGCTCAACTCTGGCAAGGGATTGGACTTGGCAAACGAAGCTAATCTCGGGGATGGGTTTCTGAGGGAGGGGGAGATTATTGGCAGCCGCTGGACTCAGGCACGCGTATTTTCCACCGGGCGGTGAGCAGGCAGCTGCAGGCTGCAGTCGTCTCGAAGTTGAGCTTTCACAGATTCAGGAAGCTGCTCGGGACTTCGAGTCAACAGATTCCTTTTCCGTCCATTCCTTGAACATTCACATTCTCGTTCAAAAACCCGTAGGCCTCCGGTGAAAAAAATGGAGAACCCATCACGATTTACAGATCAATGAATGCCTCGACAATTCATCTAAGAATTCACTGACAGACGCGGTTCTGCATTTGCTCAATAATACCCTCTTTTTTTTCGAGTTACAATGAAATCCACGGGCTTGACAAGAGATTGATAAAAGTGGGAAATGGTGAGGGGACTCGAACGAGGACCAGACTAGGACATACCAAAACCTTTTCTCTATACTTGCCCTGTTAAATAGGCATTCTCCCATAGTCTACTTAACCTACTTGACTATCGTTGAAGCAGCATATTTGCTCTTTCACTGGAAACATTCTGCTGACTGATGAAGTTCCCCCTAAATGGAAACTGTGGCAGGAGGCGTAGTTTATGCCAAATATGGGCAATTTTTTAGCAGATGGATAGGAAAATAAAATAATATAAAAATATTATAATAAAAATTAAATTTATAATATCTTAATTATTAAATTAAATATTATACTATTATATCAAAATTTTCTTTTCCTACTCCAATTTTTTTACATCTAAACTAATGTTAATTTTGAAATAATTTTACTTAAATTGTGCACACAGCTCTATTGAAATTGGGAAAACTTTCCTATTTCTTTAGGGAAAGAGGAATCTTTCTTTATCCTTGCCAATGAGCTGTCAATTGACAGTTGGAGAGCATATGTAGTTAAAGTCGGTCACTAAACTTAATAGGCGAAAATGACTATGCAACTAATAACCTCAATTATTATATGACGCGATGTCCTTATAACTATTAATTGCCATAATTTGATATATATTTTTTAAATTAAATATTAATTTAATTTTTATGAATAAAAATTTTATATTACAAAATTTTTAATTGGTCAGACCCAAATGAAAACAACCAACAAGCCGGTTTCCGTCGGGCCGAAAACGGCACCGACGAGTGGTACGCTCGGTTATACTGTCACTTCACCGAGGGCAGTCCCGTCATTCCATGCTCCACCGCCACTCCTTCGTCTTTGCCGTCCCACTCGATTCCCATTTTTTTGGGTTTTTTTTTTATCAGACCCTTCCCACTTGTCGATCGATTAAATTGAGGCCACGCGCACGCTTCTTTCCCGCCGTCTCCTTTCAGGCTATCGCCGATCCCGGAACCCGGCGTCTACGCCTTTTCCAGCGCCGTGATCTCACCGGTCCTCTTCTTCTCAGATTCATTTCATCTCCTCCGCTCCAGGTGCATTCTTCTGACTGACTCTGGAGCAAGCATTTCCTGTTGATTTCTCCAAGATCCAAGAGGCACTTTCGAGCTCGCCGCCCGATTTCTTTTCTTCCTTTTCTTCGTGATCACTGCGTTCCAAGCTCCGCGTGTCTCCTCTATACTTCTGCTTTAATTCGAATTCTTCCCTCCATTGATTTTTTGTGTTAATGCGTCCCAGTGAAGCCACTGGCTCACCTTTCAGCTGTCAATCGGCTCGGATCTTTCGTTTCTAAACCTGTTTGAGGGTCGAAGGTAGTCTCAACCTTCGTCGCGTCGATTTTCAGCTCACTGCTGACGTTGAGTCAATGAAGAGCTCCCTTAAGAGTCGCTCTGTCTTGGCTTTGATTCCTCTGTGCTTGTCTATATCGATTTATGTAGTCCTGAGCGCTGATTTGTCCCAACCGAGAAAATCCTGCTCAACTGCGGGGCAGATGTCCGCACCACAGACACTGAAAGCCGCCAATGGACACCAGACGTCAACTCCAAGTTTGCTGCGGCAGTTGTGGACTCGAAATCCGCCACTTCCGCAACTCAGGACCCATCCGGCACCCAAGTTCCGTTCATGACCGCTAGGGTCTTCCTTTCGGAGTTCACCTACAGTTTCCCGGTGATTCCAGGCCGGAAATTCATCCGGCTATACTTCTATCCCTCTTCCTATGACAGCTTCAATGCCTCGGATGCTATTTTCACAGTCTCAGCTGGTGATTACACCCTTCTGAAGAATTTCAGCGTTTCTCAGACGGCTGAGGCCCTGAACTCCACATACATAGTGAAGGAGTACTCCATTAATGTCATGGACAAAGCTCTGAACGTCTCTTTCAGCCCATCCAGGAGCTATTCTAATGTATATGCATTCGTAGATGGGATTGAGATTGTATCAATGCCCGATATCTTAAGTTCTCCCGATGGAACTGTCATGATGGTTGGATCGACTGCTCCATTTGACATCGATAACACCGCCTCGTTTGAGAATGTTTGCCGGCCGAATGTGGGCGGGAACGATATCTCACCTTCCCATGACACGGGCCTCTTCAGGTCATGGCACCAAGACACTCCTTACATCTTCAGGGCAGCATTTGGTATTACCAATTCACTTGATCCGAAGATTAATATTACTTATCCTCCAAACGTGCCCCCTTACATTGCTCTGGAGGATGTGTAATCCACAGCAAGGACAATGAATCCCAATGCGAACATCAACCGGAATTACAGCTTGAAATGGATTTTCTAGGTCGATTCTGGGTTCCCTTACCTGGTCCGGCTACACTTCTGCGAGGTCATGGAGGACATAACTAAAATAAGTCAGAGGTCGTTCAGCATCTTCATCCACAATCAAACTGCTCAATGCCAAGCTGATGTGGTTGGATGGACAGGGGGCTGGGGGATCCCAGCGTATAAGGATTATGCAGTTTTCGTGCCAAGCGGAAGCCCCCAGCAGGACTTGTGGCTAGAACTTCATCCATTCACAGGGACGAAGTCTCAGTATTATGATGCCATCTTGAATGGCATAGAGATCTTTAAGATAAGCGACACAGATGGCAATCTTGCGGGGCCAAATCCAGTTCCAACTTCAAAGCAGACTCCAGCCAATGAATCCGTTGCAAGGCTTTCTCTGGGTCCAGGGAAGTCAAAGAATAAGAAAGCAATTGTTGCAGCATGTGTTAGTGCTGGTTTGGTGGTAGCTCTGATCGTTGGCTTCATCTTGGTTGCTGCTTCGTGTCGATATACTCATTTGAAGCTATTGAGCTCAAGTGATGGCCATCCCGGGTGGCTTCCTCTGTCAGTTTTCATGAACTGACGCTCTGCTAGCCCTTCAAAGATGAACGCTACCAGGACTCTAGCATCTTCCACTCCTTCGAACATCTGCCGCCACTTTTCCTTTGCTGAGATGAGTGCTGCCACCAACAACTTCGACCCATCTCTGCTCCTTGGTGTTGGAGGCTTCGGGAAAGTCTACAAGGGAGTAATTGATGGCGGAACCACCAAGGTCACAATCAAGTGTGGGAACCCACTCTCCAAGCAAGGCGTGCACGAGTTCTGTACTGATATCGAGATGCTCTCGAAACTCCGGCATCACCATCTTGTCTCTCTGATTGGATACTACGAGGAGAACACTGAGATGATCCTCGTCTATGACTACATGGGCTCATGGAACCCTCCGAGAGCACTTGTACAAGACTCAGAAGCCCCATCTGCCATGGAAACAGGGGCTCAAGATTTGTATTGGAGCTGCCGTGGCTTGCACTATCTCCAGACAGGCGCCAAGCACACTATCATCCATCGGGATGTGAAGACAACAAACATCCTCTTGAACGAGAAATGGGTGGCGAAGGTTTCTGACTTCGGTTTGTCAAAGATTGGTCCCACGTTGGATCATACACATGTGAGCACTGTCGTGAAGGGGAGCTTTGGCTACTTGGACCCTGAGTACTTCAGGCCCCAGCAACTGACGAATAAGTCTGATGTTTATTCATTTGGAGTTGTTCTGTTCAAGATAATCTGTGCTCGGCCAGCATTGGACCCGACACTGCCCACGGAACAAGTCAGCTTAGCAGAGTGGGCTGCGCATTACCATANGCCAAGCGGAAGCCCCCAGCAGGACTTGTGGCTAGAACTTCATCCATTCACAGGGACGAAGTCTCAGTATTATGATGCCATCTTGAATGGCATAGAGATCTTTAAGATAAGCGACACAGATGGCAATCTTGCGGGGCCAAATCCAGTTCCAACTTCAAAGCAGACTCCAGCCAATGAATCCGTTGCAAGGCTTTCTCTGGGTCCAGGGAAGTCAAAGAATAAGAAAGCAATTGTTGCAGCATGTGTTAGTGCTGGTTTGGTGGTAGCTCTGATCGTTGGCTTCATCTTGGTTGCTGCTTCGTGTCGATATACTCATTTGAAGCTATTGAGCTCAAGTGATGGCCATCCCGGGTGGCTTCCTCTGTCAGTTTTCANTGGTAGCTCTGATCGTTGGCTTCATCTTGGTTGCTGCTTCGTGTCGATATACTCATTTGAAGCTATTGAGCTCAAGTGATGGCCATCCCGGGTGGCTTCCTCTCTCAGTTTTCAGGAACTCACGCTCTGCCAGCCCTTCAAAGATGAACGCTACCAGGACTCTAGCATCTTCCGCTCCTTCGAACATCTGCCGCCACTTTTCCTTTGCTGAGATGACTGCTGCCACCAATAACTTCGACCCATCTCTGCTCCTTGGTGTTGGAGGCTTCAGGAAAGTCGACAAGGGAGTGATTGATGGCAGAACCACCAAGGTCACAATCAAGCGTGGGAACCTACTCTCCAAGCAAGGCGTGCACAAGTTCTGGACTGAGATCAAGATGCTCTCAAAACTCCGGCATCACCATCTTGTCTCTCTGATTGGATACTGCGAGGAGAACACTGAGATGATCCTCGTCTATGACTACATGGCTCATGGAACCCTCCGAAAGCACTTGTACAAGACCCAGAAGCCCCATCTGCCATGGAAACAGAGGCTCAAGATTTGTATTGGAGCTGCCCGTGGCTTGCACTATCTCCATACAGGCACCAAGCACACTATCATCCATCGGGATGTGAAGACAACAAACATCCTCTTGAATGAGAAATGGGTGGCGAAGGTTTCTGACTTCGGTTTGTCAAAGACTGGTCCCATGTTGGATCACACACATGTGAGCACCGTTGTGAAGGGGAGCTTTGGCTACTTGGACCCTGAGTACTTCAGGCCCCAGCAACTGACGGATAAGTCTGATGTTTACTCATCTGGAGTTGTTCTGTTCAAGATAATCTGTGCTCGGCCAGCACTGGACCCGACACTGCCCACGGAACAAGTCAGCTTAGCAGAGTGGGCTGCGCATTACCACAGGAATGAAATGCTGGATCAGATCATCGACCCTTATCTGAAGGGTAAGATAGCCCCCGAGTGCCTCAGGAAGTTCACAGAGATCGCAATGAAGTGCATCTCAGACCAAGGCAACGACAGGCCATCAATGGGAGACGTGCTGCAGAACCTTGAGCTTTCCCTGCAGCTACAGTAGTCTGCAGGAGATCATAAAGGTCTTGGAGGAAAGGGTGTCGACCATGGTTCCTTCGACATGGCCTATGAAGAGGAGGACCCCGACTCAACTCCTACGTTCCGTGAGAATATGACCTGCTCGACAGTGACCATAAACATGGGCGGTCAGAGCATTGTGAGTGAAGACTCCGACGGGATAACCCCTACTGCCATTTTCTCCCATAACACGGACCCAAAAGAGTAATAGTCATCGTTGCCGTCTCAATCTTATAAATCCGATCGGATCACTTGATGTGCCTTTGTTATTCGATTTTCTAGGTCTATGATATATGTCATGTGATCAAAATAAGTTCTAATGCATATTCTACTTTTAAAATTCTCACGAATAAACAGAAGTCAGGATAGAAGAAACGTATCTGCATCTGTACATGATTTCAGTCCCTGGGTCCAACCCAGAATGATTCCAGGATGTAGGGTGCTAAATTAAACAAAGTTTTCCTGCCAAACTAAATTTCCTGTTTTGGAAATATTTCTTCTTTTCATTGACCCGCTACTTGGCGTTTTCAGGTGGAGGAATCATCCCATTGCATACTTCTGCGTCCAGTTGCGGGCAGCAGCCTTGTACTTGGCTCTGTCGGTCTTGTACATATGGGTGATTTCTGGGACTGGAGGATCGTCGGGGTTCGGGTCAGTAAGCAGCGAGCAAGATCGAGAGCAGCACCTGAACAGCCAGAATAACTTCTCGTAAGCATACTCTAACTTTGAATTTCAATACCAAAAAATGAGCATGGTGCCCTGGAACCTAACCTGAATCACAAACGAAGGACACAGAAAATGAAATAAGAATAGAAGAGATGGGGATTATTCCATAACAGCAGCATGTATCTCTGGCTCTGAAACATGCTTTGGATGGATATGTAAACACTGGATGAAATCTAAAACTATTAATGGTACCCCTTCAAAATTCATCAAGAATTCCACATAAACACCGGGATATGAGCATCCCAACGCCACAAATATTCAAAAGATTAACACGCACCAGACCTTGGAAAT
>CXYZ01012155.1:1790040-1801599 GCA_900006705.1 Sonneratia caseolaris
TGGCCTATGAAGAGGAGGACCCCGACTCAACTCCTACGTTCCGTGAGAATATGACCTGCTCGACAGTGACCATAAACATGGGCGGTCAGAGCATTGTGAGTGAAGACTCTGACAGGATAACCCCTACTGCCATTTTCTCCCATAACACGGACCCAAAAGAGTAATAGTCATCGTTGCCGTCTCAATCTTATAAATCCGATCGGATCACTTGATGTGCCTTTGTTATTCGATTTTCTAGGTCTATGATATATGTCATGTGATCAAAATAAGTTCTAATGCATATTCTACTTTTAAAATTCTCACGAATAAACAGAAGTCAGGATAGAAGAAACGTATCTGCATCTGTACATGATTTCAGTCCCTGGGTCCAACCCAGAATGATTCCAGGATGTAGGGTGCTAAATTAAACAAAGTTTTCCTGCCAAACTAAATTTCCTGTTTTGGAAATATTTCTTCTTTTCATTGACCCGCTACTTGGCGTTTTCAGGTGGAGGAATCATCCCATTGCATACTTCTGCGTCCAGTTGCGGGCAGCAGCCTTGTACTTGGCTCTGTCGGTCTTGTACATATGGGTGATTTCTGGGACTGGAGGATCGTCGGGGTTCGGGTCAGTAAGCAGCGAGCAAGATCGAGAGCAGCACCTGAACAGCCAGAATAACTTCTCGTAAGCATACTCTAACTTTGAATTTCAATACCAAAAAATGAGCATGGTGCCCTGGAACCTAACCTGAATCACAAACGAAGGACACAGAAAATGAAATAAGAATAGAAGAGATGGGGATTATTCCATAACAGCAGCATGTATCTCTGGCTCTGAAACATGCTTTGGATGGATATGTAAACACTGGATGAAATCTAAAACTATTAATGGTACCCCTTCAAAATTCATCAAGAATTCCACATAAACACCGGGATATGAGCATCCCAACGCCACAAATATTCAAAAGATTAACACGCACCAGACCTTGGAAATGGTAATACGAGCCGGACTCCACTGCTCCTTCAGGATGTCAAGACAAATGCTTCCATCGCTCTGCTTATGTTGGGGGTGGAACGCCTTGGTCCTGAAGGCAACCTGTAAAACATACAAAGTCAAGTCAATGCACAATAATCATATTTCCATCCTCACAACCTTAACCTCAACTCAACTCAACTCTCCTCATAAATGTAGAACGTGTGATTATGCGCACGGCATGAGACAGCAGACGAAAGTAGAGAACGAGAAAACACCGACTACATGTGCACTTTTTCTTTTCCCCGTGTTTACACGTAAGACTTGCACTAGAACCAAGAGGGCATAAGACAGGATAAAACCGTACCTTAGGGGGGGGGCTTGAAGGGATAGTCAGGATGGAAATGGATGTCTAGGAAGGTCCCATAATAGTTGCCTGCCAGTGAAACATGTCATCGGCCACGGGACCTGTCACAATGCAGAGCATCACATGTCTGAACATCGAAGAAATGTATAGCTATGAGCAAAATACATCATAAAAGACACGTTAGCTAGTGCATGGATGGATGGATATAAACATGTACGATAAAAGATCAAAATTAGTCATTTCTATGTGAGTTTGACCACATTGATTGGAAATCCTGTGAGACTAGTAAAACCATCGGTTCCCGTCCCAAAACAAAGGAAAGGAAAAGCAGCCCACCTTCTCAAGCTCGGCAATTTTTATTTTTGTCAAGAAAAACAAGTGCCAAGAAACAGGGAACCCGGCTGACTTCTCTGAAAGTAAGTGAAAGGTCTTGGAACCGGTTCCTATGGAAAGATGGGAATGGGGAGAGAGTAGTGACTGAAGGGGAGAATTGGACTTACCTCTCAAAAAGAGAGACAGGGATAGGACGGAGGAAGCTGTGAAAGAAGGAGATTCAGGAATGGAGTCGACAGGTCAAAGTCAAAAAAAGAAAAAAGGGCCGCCCCAACCCAAAAAAAAAACTACATAAAAGAAGAAATTCCCCGAACCCGAACTCGAATACTTAAAATTGCGGGAGGGGTGGGATGAAGGAGGAAGAAGCTCCTCTCGGGTAAACCTAATTTTGCGGGAGAGATGGAAAGTCAACCTAATTTTTTTTTAATTTTTGATATTCAAAATTTCAAATATCTAACCATGACATTATTATACGAAGCTTGAACCATTGGGCAGAAATGACAATTTCTTTTATTCTTAAAAATCTCACTCATGCACCCCTGGAGTTCCCTGTGTAAGCAATTTACCCCCTGAACTCCTGGTTTAACTTCCATTCTACCTTCCTCACCGATCCTCGAAGAGCCGATGAACAGACCGTAACCTTTCAGAATAATGAAGATCGTAGTGGGACCGCTAGCTCCGCTTGTTTTGGGTACTCGAGATGATCGTGAAGAGCATCATAGGAACAATGCTGTCAAATGAAATCGGAGTTCAAGATGATAAGCTCGTCGTATGTATCGGCACAATTTCGTACCAACCCCAACCCTAACCCCGTTGGCGTAGTTAGATTCCTGACAGAGCCGACCTCTCATCTAGGAGAAAACCCGAGTTTTCGACGACCGAGATGCAGCTCGTCTCATGCTTCGCATGGCCAAAGCCAGACATCAGTGGGCCTAAAGTGGCCACACCCTTTATTACCCTATCTGGCCAAGTCCATGCCCTCTGATTGTTTTTGACACGAGGCATCCACGATTGCCGTTACAGTCTCCCATCAAACGGAACGCCAATTGCTCGAACTATGAAATTACGTACCGTCCCGCCCAAGAAAGCAACCGATCAGCGCCGCAAGGAATCAAGCGACGGAAAAGTCTAACAATGCAGCAGACTACGACAAGAAATTGGCCCACCAAATGCTCATTATTGCTGTAGAATGAAACCATCCACTTCTCTATGAGAAAGACTCGGAAACAAAAATAAATACAGCAGACCAAAAGCAAAGCAAATAATGATTTCTCCCTCCACCCCTCAATGCCATATTTTTCCAGGGATTCTGATGACAGCATACGTAACTGTTTCTTTCACAGTAGAAAAAAAAGTACAGCGTATCACAAACAATAAATAGAGTGAACCATAGTTGAAGAAACCCCACTTCTCATCTGGCTACAAGGGGCCAAATGGTTCGGGCAATGGCGCAAATCCATTATCGAATATGGATCCCTGATCCGATTTGCCATCAACACTGTGGAGCCAGTTCGTGTTCTTCAGATCCTCTTTGAGTAGTATAGCATCATACCTTGAGCTCTCGTAGACGTCCACTTCGGCCAATTTCGCGGCGTAGTTCCCATTTCCTGACACAGCACCGTTCTCTGGGGTTCTGATGGTAAAGCTGCCATTTTCTGATGGCGTATCATTGCCCCTGTGGAGCTTGCCATTGCCATTTCCATTGACGGAGGTATTGAGAGATCGCGCTGATTGTGTCTTGGAAGCAGAGGATCGGATGCTCTGGGGGAAAAGCGTAGTGTTTGAAAGAGCACGAAGGTTGCCTGTTCCATTTCTTATGTCCTACATTAGAGACCAGCGAGTAAACAAGGTGTCTGAAAAGCAAGCATGCGAAACAGTTCGACAAAAATTGGACAACTAGATGTACCACTATTTGAAAAGGTTGCACGAGAAAACTGCTAGTGGTTATGTTATAATAGCAGAATGTGAAAAAGGCACCTGATGTTCTGCTAGATTAAATATGAAATATAACATGATTGTATGAGTATTATATGTATACGTGGGAGAAACTCATGCAAGCAAATCATCTAGCATCATGATTTCTTTCATAACTATGGCATAATTATCCACCATGTGGAAATAACAAGAATAGAATATAAAAAAAAGGACGTTTTCTGATGAGTGCTTCTCTTCAGTATCAATATGAATAGATGCATGTGAATGAACGAATATGACTTACGACAACGTAGATGAAAGTGATACAAGCATCCAGAAAACTGGATACACTTATGTATTAAATGCGCAATCTGCGCTATCTTAACGGAAAGAGAAAAAAAGCTTACCATATGCCTGATGGCCATATCCAGCGACTTCTTAGAGATAGTCCTCCCAAACCCAGTAGTATCAGGAGCAGATGACTTGATAGGTTTCCTCATCCCGAACTCTGGGGAATGAGGGGCTTTCCGATTCTCTGGCAAATCTGCAACATGAGATTGGATACGACCTCTCCCTGTGGGCTCTGGAACTGAAAGTCTTCCCCTTGTGACAGTGGGTGAGGGCTGTCTTCTTGGCACAATACCAGCCCCAGCAGGTTCAGTATTCCCCTTTGCAGTGGCAGAAGGAACAGGACGGGACCTACCAGCAGAAAGCGGTCTGTCTGGTAAGGTTGTTCGAAGGTTTGGTGGTGTTTCAAGGGGAAAGTCTGGGGGAACAATAGGTTGAGGAGGAGGTCTGATTCGCGGGCCAGGAGAACTTGGCCTTGATGCTGGTGCTGCTGTACTACGACCAGTAGACAATGTTCGTCCGACTGAAATGGATGATACTGCAGTCGATTGAAACAGGGATGGTGCAGAGTTTCTGCGAGTAGGAGTGGAAGGACGAGAATTTGACCGAGAAGCTGCAACATTCAAGTTTGCAGGAATCTGTGGTCTGGAACTCGGAGTGGATGGTCTAGAGTTTTGGGTCAGTCGAGGTTTCTCAGTGGAAGAACTTGTGGGCCCTGTACGGACCCTTGAAGGAGTCGAGGGTCGTGAAGTTGATGACCGGGCAGATGGGGTGGAAGGCCTTGCTGTAGATGCAGAACGGGTAACAGGGGAAGATGGTCTGATGTAGGATGAGACAGAAGCAGAACTTGTGTTAAGAATTGAGGACGATCTGTTCGAGGAGTAGGTGCTAAATTGGGAAGTGGATATGGAAGAACGAGTCACTGAACTGCTTCTAGCTGGTCTTGAAGTGTGGCTGCTTTCTGACTGTGACACAGAAAGCTGCAACAGATATAAATCAATAAGAAATCACTACAGCTGCAATACAACAATTAGTTCCACAGTAAGACATAAAACACCAGCAAGCAGGCAACAATCAGCATTTTAAAACAAATAGACAAAGAAATGAATGGTGCATCCCGAATAAGCCATGGTGATTTAATTTTGACATGCTTTGTTACGAGGGTCTATGAGGTATCTACTTGAGCATGCATGGGAAAATGCATGAGGGTAAGTGAAAAGATTTGTAGTCAATAATATGCATATACCCTTGAGGCTTTAGTTGCAGATGTTGACCGTGCCATAGATCTGCCTTTTGGAACAGCTGTGGTTGGTTGAGACTCGCTTCCATCTGATGAGGCAAAAAGGGGGGTTCCAGGTGGAGTTAGAAGCCTGAAGACATTATCGAATACACGTTAGACTTGCATGATGATCCTCCATATGAGAAACTGGTGCAACAAACATGCAATATGACAAAACAGACAGATCATGTAGGCCAAGAAGTGTATTAGGCAAAATGCTTGCAGGACAATGCAGTGATATCTCATTCCGAAGATCAATGATTTAGGATCTTGTCCTCTCCATTAGATCTTTCCTTTAAAAAAACAAATGGAAATCCAGATGATAGAACTCAGATCAAACAGTGGCAGATCGTATTAGGTTCCAAAACTCAGGACAAACGATTGCTAGAATCTGCACCAGTAATCATCACAAGAGATATCTGAAACCACGGGATATTATGATAGCAGCCAGATTAAATGTGTATGCGACATGCCACCATGACAATTCTGTTCTGCTTTTTCAGATCTTCTTCAGAAGCACCAAAAAAATGCCAAAACAAGTTATTAATTATGTTCACGCGGATATCTGCTCTCTCCAGTGATCTTCATGAGTGTATCATAACCCGACTCTGCTATACCCTGGGATCATCATGGATCGAGTCCATGGATCTGGGTATGGAGATGTCAAGAGATCGCAGTGATAGCTGAAGGACAAAGGAAATTTACCAATCATAATCATGCTTCCCTCCATCGGTAGATGACAGTAGGTCATCGACCCTGCTGTAAGCCACTTTTGCAGAACCAACTGAAAGCCTCCCCAGCTTCATCGAAGAAGCTGCAGTTAGAAGATAACAAAATTACTACACAGTGACAAGCATATCCTAGTTCCAGGTCATATTCACCCACGCATTGACAAATCCAGAAACACCAACGGCAAGTCAAATGACTGCACCTCAAACAAACAGAACAAGTGTCCTGCAGCAAAGAACTGATAGAAAGAAAAAAAAATCAAACAGTATAGTGTCGCTGCTTCTGTGCCGCGCTCTGGGGGAGGAGCTTAACCGAAAGGGAGAAGAAACGCAGACAACTGTGTCGACGTTGTTTATTACGTCCACCAGTGATGAAACGACATGGTACAGTGTCGTTTGCCATGTGCCATCCCATCAATGGTTTCCGAGCGTAAGCGAAATATCGTTTTCGGTCCTGTAATGATCCCTCTCCTCCACCCGGCGAAAAAGGACAAGTCAAACGATCATGAACAGTCATGCAGACTCAATCCTGGATAGGCCAAATGACTACGCTCACCCTCCCGATCAAACGAAAACGGTTATATCGGCAAAACATTATAGAGGAAGATTTTGAGGGCAAGACGGTCAACACAGAAGGATCATCGTATAGGCAGTCGACGATGATCGATTGAGCAAGAACTAGTCGAGCTGTAAACGAAGGAATCATTTCAAGGTAGACTGGATTGCGGGCGGGGAGTAGCTTCCGGCAGCGCCTCTATAACTATTCAGTTAGAGTCGGATTGTCGGATTGGGTAAGACGGAGGCACTAAGCTCCGGGGGGGCGGGGTGAGGTGGGGAGACATACCATCGGACGACTCCTCGGAGGAGGCGACAGAGACGCTGCGGCGGCTCCTGGAGAAGAGATCCAGGTTCTCGTCAGCGTCCCTGGAGGAAGCCGTCCCGGCGGTCAGGCCAGGGCCACGGCGGTGGTTCAGGGATCCTGGGGGGAAGTTCCTCACTCCAAGGAGGTACTCCCTCCCGTTCCTGCTCATGATCAGGTGGCTCGGCGATAGATCCAAACGTGGAGGCAAATGCAGAGTGCCAGGAAAGAGATGAGATCTAGAGTAGCGGATGGAGAGGTGGAGAGAGAAGAGATGCAGTAGATGGGAAGACGGGAGACACAGTTGGGGGGGCAGAGATAGAGATAGAGAGAGAGAGATTGCTCTGTGATTCTTTATGTTTTACGTCATGTGAGAGGATAAGGAGAGAGAGAGAGAGAGAGAGAGAGAAAGAAGGAGAAGGAGAGAGAAGCTCTGATGGAGTTGTAAGACTCGAGGGCCGAGAACCCCCGAGTGGCGGGGAGAGTTGCAGGGGAAGCTCTGCGGCGTGACGCAAGAGGAAGCTGATTGATTCTCCCTCACCCCTCCGTCTCTCTCCCAACTTCCAAGAGAATTGAAGAATTCTCCAGTCTCCTTTGAGCGGTATTTGGAGTACTATTTCTTTTCTTAAAAAAATATTAAAATTACCGGAAATTTTTATTTATTTATAGTAATTTTTTGGGGCACGGGGTTTGAGCTGCGATTCTTCGGCGTTCGTCTGTAAGATCGAGCGAGCATCGACATGAGCCGGTCCAAGTTGGGCGCAGAAACTCAGTCAAAATGATCTCCAGCGTGCGTTGACCAAAGACAGGACTTTCTGGTTCGTCCTATACGTACAATAATCTCTCCAAAACCATAAGTTACCTCGAACAGTCGATCGGGGACTACCATGACTTGCCATCTGGTTCGGCCGAAGGAATCGCCATAATTTTATTTGAGTAGTATCGATCCATCCATCGATAGACACGGACATGGACACGGACGATGATGACTTTTCAGAGTAAAAAAGAGGTCGTCCGAGATAAATGTGATTAAATGTATGGGTCAGCTTTTACGGGTGACCCACTGACTTTTCCGACCACGTCACATGCCCCCGAGTTTTCAATTACTTTGATCAACGGATCAATAAATAAATAAATAAATTAATTAAATATACATACACTTTGGTGAGAATTTATGATGCTATGCTCAAATCATGTGTAAAAGTTTTATGTACGTGGAAACAATTGACTGTATTATTCAAATGCCGATATGGTATTATTTTTTTAATGATCAAATTTTTATTTTTAAATCCCAATTTTTTTATTATNTTGGGAATTTGTGCGAGATGGAGAAGTGACTCACGTCATCATTGATCGTCCCTAATTTCCCAGGCTGATCACCCGAAAAACTTTAATAGGCTGGGCAAGCAAATAAATAAATAAATGAAGAGGGTTAACCAAACAAATAGTATATAAAATTTTGTAAAAGTAATACATTATTGTAAAGTAAAATAATTTTATGTTACATTAGTATAAAAAAAAGTTATAAATGTATTTTANCAATATATAAAAAAGTCTTAAAAATATTTTAAATTAGTTCAAAATCAAGCTTTTATGCCCAATCGATGCAAAATATATTAAATTTATTCCGTACCCCTTCAGCTCAAGCTCGTGGCAGATGCACAGTTGCTTGAACGGCGGATGGTGGGTCTAGGGAGTAAGGAGTGACACCGCGGTAGAAAAAATCCGGTTTAAATTTACCATTTGAGATGTAAAATATGGAGCAATTGATTTTCTTTGACCAATAAATATTATCGAATGAAGGAACACCGTCTTATATTACAAAATAATTTTCATACGATATATCATACNATATTTTTCCAATTTTTTTGTACTATTAAAGAAATTAAAACTCCCACCATAACACGGTAGTGTGATTTTGATATACAAAATTCCTTTTGTAGCCAATTTTTTTCGAAACTTCTTATAGCATTGGTGTATTTGACCGTAAATAAAGAAAAAGGAAATTACAAAAATGGGTCTAGCAAACGGTCCGGTCGTCGGGGTTAGAAAAGGAAAAGGAAATAATTGAACGATCGTTCTGCCGGGCCAGTGAAGTTTTTTTTTTTTTTTGGTGAACGGATGCGTCAAGATGCGCGACCTGTCGTCCCGCCCTCCGGCTAGTGCTGAGAAAGAATCCGGCGAGGATCGATCACTTAACGGGGGAGGACAATGGTGCTTACTTGTAAGGCACCTCGCCTGTATCCTTGGGTCACAATGCTCGTGTTGTTGAGGAGTAAAGAAAGCCCGTAATTTGGGACCCTTCCCATTCTACGCTCCTTTCATTGTAAGGTCATTTACGAGATTTGAGAGCTTTACCGACGTGGATCGGAATGGAATCAGCGGGACCGATCGGGGAATTAGGCTAGCGGCGGTTGAAAGGCGCGCTTGTAAGAAAACCGTAGGTGCCCCGTGCCGTGAATCCGAAAGAGATCGAGTCCCCTCGGTTTTACAAAGTGTGTGATGAATGGATATAGAAGGATGGAAACCGTGATCTCTTAGCTGTCGGCCGACAACTTGTACCACCGCTATGTCTTCAGGTAACATATGACACCGGAACATGCTTCGTTTGGAAGCAACACAAGCTGAGAAGTGAGAAGAACAGAAGGGGGGCAAAAATGGGATTGATTCGTTTTTCTTGTTATTTTTTATTTAATTTTTGGAGGGTCTGGAGGGAATCATTAGAACCAAAATGACGAAGAAATCGAGTTGGGATCAATGATTTTAATGATAATGGCCCCAAATGGCATATGGCCGCTTCCTCGTCAAAGGACATTTCAACTACCGTTAGCATGGCCATCCCCATCATCAGAATTTCATCACACACACACACACATTCTCTCCCTCTCTCGCCTCAGATTAATCGATGGCATGTACGGAGAAACGATGATTAATTAGTTAATATTTTTATATTTTAAAATTAAATAAAGATAAATATTGCATTTTTCTTAAAAATTTCAGGGCATAAGAAAAAAATGAAAAAAAAAAAGATTTGAGGAGGAGGAGGTGGTGGAGGCAATGGGAAACGCTACAGTGGCTCGGCATGTGTCGGGGGCTCTCTGGACCATATATAGGAATCCATACTTTTGGTCCATCTACCTCACCAAACACCGTCGCCTGCGCCTTCATGGCGAGTCGTGACCGCAAGGGCAGCGTCGTTTTCGGCTCTCTGTTGACCAATCCAACTAGGGATGTGCCCGAATTAAGACGCCGACACAGTCAGTTCCGGCTACTATGTTTGGGTAAACAGTGACACGAGGTCTCATTTATTTGCAACCAGTCACCCACCTGTGCTCTACATTCTATGACTACTGAACCGGCTGGCTGATTCTCTCATTTTTTTGTCATCACCTGCCGTGTGCATCCGAGCATATGCGCACCACTGGTCAAATATGAGCCGCGCTTATTCTTCCATTCTCGGTCCAAGGGATATAAAATTGGACACGAGATGGATTTCCTCTCTTGCTGTACGATGCATAGTGGTATATAGAAAATATATATATATATATTAGAGAGGGGAGAATATAAAATGGGACATCAAATTCCATTGCCTGCCCTTGCAATTGGGATGTCTTGATTCTGGATTTAATGGTGATATTATTGCACATTTTCCCTTCTTCTCGACTTGGGACATCATCCCATGAGGTGCTGTCCACGTCTAGTGAGACTCGCGGCGTAGGAACTAGCCGTTCCAACGTCGGGACAACCGAAGATTCGGCTCATCCGATCGTCGTCCCAGTGGGGCACGAATGGAACCGCGACACGTGAGCCCGCCCGCAATGAGAAGGAGCTTCACACGATAGTTGCGCCACCCCCCATGTGCAGTGGACAGTATCAAAAGGTGATAGTAACACTGACACTGCACTGCCCATGTGATCCAATCCATGCAAAAAGGAATTCTGGATTCAGCACAGTTAGTATCACTTTTAAAAAAATTAAAGAAAAAGATTAGATTATGGGTTTGAATGTTTTTACCAATGAGTCCTGACATTCATTTATTTTTTTAGAATTTGGATTCTTGTTCATATTTGTAATCTAAGAATATATACATATAATATGTCTGAGGAGGAAATAGATTTGGATGGGCACACAATCTTGATTTCAGCGCTCCCATCATTAATGATACGATTCGATCACGATCCACGATGCGCCATCAAGAGGATCAGCCGATCTGCCCCGTCCACGGGCTCTGTGCGGTCAGTAAATCGCACTCTCGTTTCCTCTATAGCTTAACCCGCGATTCCACAAGGCTCAGCAAAGATGGGATCATTCGCGCAGGTTTTTTTTACGACCCGGAATCGTCGGGGAAAGTTACACGGTGCTGGACGAGAGAATTGGCGGCGACTTCACGCGATGGCCAGTGGCAAGGTGAGGATCAGTCTCTTTCCGACCAGGACTTGACATGCCCGATCTTCGTGGTCGGCCTACATGGTCGACCCGGATAAGAATAGTGAAAGGTTTGTCCCATCACGACCCCCATATATACATATATATATATATATATCACTCAAATTAATTTTAATTAACTGCTACTTGTTGATAATAAATAATAATGCAAATCGATACATACCTTTTAAAAATATGCTTAAATTTTATGATAATTATGAAAATTTTTAATTTTTTTTATCGTGATTTATATATAACTGGACAATATTATATATAGGAAATTTTTTGGGGAAGGGTTAAATCCATGAAATCAAATTCAATTGAACCGGCTGGTTCTCACTTGAACCAATAAAT
>CXYZ01012155.1:1804761-1831885 GCA_900006705.1 Sonneratia caseolaris
TCGGTTTTTCTCTTTTAGGACGCCGGCATACAGAGGGCAGAACGCGGTCGCATACAAGTCGAATGTCCGGAGGCAGATCGTGGAAGGAGGGTATAGGATATGGGGCAACGTCGGCGACCAGTGGAGCGACCTGCTGGGCGAATACGTGGGCGATCGAACATTTAAAATCCCCAATCCTATGTACTATGTTTCTTGAAATCCCTTCAGACAACTACAATTCACATGCTTTGGCAGAATGAATAATACGTTGAGGCAACATCAAGATCCATTCCATCGATGCTATTGGATCCTCGAGATCGTGCCAATCGATTGTCCAAACACTGAGGATTAAATGCATCGTCTTCCCCTTTAATTGATCACGAGATGGTAGAGACCGTACCCACAATTTGAAATCAGCATATGCAGTCTAAAGCTTTGGAAGAGGGCTTGGATATCACGTATTTGGTCCGGCGGTAGTCCTGATTGGCATCTAACAGTAACGGAAACGCGAGGTACCCCCAAGGTTGACAAATATTGCTTGAAAATTTGGGAAAAGAATAAGTTGGTATAAAAGGTTATAAATATGTTCTTTATTAATACAAATTATCAAATTATGGAAACGCCATTAGGGTTAATTGCAAATATAAAGTTTTGTACCAAATCAATATAAAACATTTTAAAATTGTCACTGTATCATATCAACTCAAGTAGATGGAGAATGCGCCTTCGCTTGGATGGTGGAACTCAGAAGAAAGGATGGATGTGCTGATAGAAAAAAAAATTAATTTAACTTTATTTTTTGAATATATAAAAGATAGTAAAATTGACTTTTTCCACAAAGAGTCAGCGACTGTCACGTGAATTCGGCCAGCAAAGGTACGAAAGGGAGACGACAGCTACATATCTTTACGATGTATGTGCTCAGAATGTCTTCTGGAGCTCGTACAAGACTGTCCAAGTAGGAACCAGTGATCGGTGGACGAGTTCTGGCTCTACTCACCAAACGTCCTGCATGTTTCTCGTATAAGATGATCTTATCCGTCTGTCCTGGGCCCCTTTTCTTATGTTGGATCACCTGGCTGGGCTACTTCATATTCTGGAAGATGCTCTGTCCATGCCTATGGTGTAAAATTTCTCCCTGCCAGAGTCTACCGCTCCATCAGCGTCCACACCCTGTTTGCCACCTTCATTGGCATTCTGGCAGTGGTCGAGTTCTATCAGAACTTGCTTGGGCTTTGAAGCCGACCAAGGCGGAGTAAGAGGAATGTTTCTGGCACCCGAAGCACTACACTGAGCACACCCCTCTGTGATTCTCCCTGCTCTTATTAGAGATGCACTCGTGTTGTTCCCCGAGATGTTTCAGAGACTGACTAACCCGACGCCGGAGAAGCTGCTGCAATTTTCTATACTCGTAAATCTGACTCCTGTTGTGCACCCTCGTCTGCCGGGGGAAAACGTGATTGTTTCAGGGAGAGGCACTGCTCAGAATCTGAGCTGATGAGCTCCGCGTTTATGTCCGAAACGGTACACTCTGTCAAAAGAGCAATGCTCTCTTCTCACATGGGACACAGCCTTACCTGCCCCTTCAATGATCCAGCAAGGAGAAAGAAAAAGAAGAGGACAGAAATCCTCATCCTCCTCGCGGAGAGGTGGAATCATAGTTTTTAAAATCGGACTAGGCATGCCTGTTCAACCGGGAACCGGCCACTCGTCCGGTCCGGTTCCTACAAAAAATCCAATTGCACATTCAAAGAGAAAATTCCTTATTGAACCGGCCGGTTCCTGGTCCAACCGGTGAATCTAATTAAATCCGTAAAAAACCGGCCGATTTAAAATATATAAAAAACAAAAACGTATTATAATATACCTATTTTATTTACTAAACCTATATTTATATTTTATATTAAACTCTTGTTTAATATAATTGTTATATTAATAATTTTTGTTATAAATCATATTCAAATTATGATATTATATAAATTTATTAGTAATATTATTTATTAAACATACGGTTCAACTTATTAAACTCCCAATTTGACCCATAAACCCATGCCTACACCGGTTCCCGGCCCGATCCGATTTTAAAAACTATGGGTGGAATCCACGTGGGACAACGACGTCAACCACTGAAAGAAATCTTATGGTCAGCGTTCGTAGCCATCCCAAGCAGTACTACATAACCGGTTCTGCCGGTTTGACTGAACCAAAAACGTGATCGGTCTGGTTCTCTGTAACTATAATCTTAACAATTAGTTGAGCGGTTACCCAGGGAGAGGTGAAACTCTAAGCCGATGGAACGTTACAATAAGGTAGGTGGAAGCCACGTCCGCCAGGGTAGGAAAGGGGGCACGTCATTAGCTGTATCCATAGTGTAATTAATTAATTTGAAAAACAAGCTCTTTCTCATTTGATCATTTAAGTTCGAATAAATTCTTTTTTTCCTTTAAATTTACATTATCTTATATATAAAAATTCAACCGTCGCCGGCAATTATCGGTCAATCTAATACCGTAGCACGGACCCGAGCTGGGCTGTTATTGAGTCGAGCCCGAAAAGAATAAAAAGGGCATAAAAATTATAATGCCGTGCTAACCCCACCCTCCGTCACACGACACAGCCCGGTAGTCCATTAAGTGACCGGATGATTGGGTCGGCGTCGCGCTATCGGGCCTCATTCAACCAGAACTTACCACGCGGCGCATGTTCGGCCGTTCTCTTCTGTAGCATTTAGTGCTCCTTAGGCGACCCAATAAGGACTCGGCGTCGTGGTGCGCCGGCATCATACGAGCCGCTTTTGTCATAATACCTCTAGTCGACTTGGCCCATTAACTCCTGCCTGGCAATCCACTCTTGACTGATCTGTAATCTTAGATTTTGATAGGACTCGAACTCTCAGCAGTACCACAGAGGGAGGAGGACTAGGACAGCTTATCAATGGGTCTGGATACAAACAAGCAAACTGGTCAACAAAACTGTGTGCTGACAGATTTCCATTCCTCCGGCTCCCATGGTATTCCTTGACGCTGTGTCAAGGAACACTCGATTCCCTGCCAAAGATTGGGATAGCAGAAATAATATGAAAATCTTAAAGTCATCAACCAGTGTGATCTCCAAATTATTGACGGATAATTATATAATTAATGCACAACTCACTCATTGACTTTAATTTTTATTTATGACTATCAAAAAAATGAAAAATGAAAAAAAAAAAACCCTTCTCCTCCACGGGTCTGTTACCCTGTAGGTCAGGTCAAGAGAGAGTGGGCTTGTTCTTGGACGCGGCCTGACCTCTGGTCTCTCCCCTTCAATCTCTCTTCCCTTGCCCTCCCTCTCCCCAAGACTTCGTTTCCGTTGCCTCATCGCTCTCGGGGAAACTCTCTCCTCCTTCCCATCGGTAAAGCTTATTGCTATCCTGCTGCATTTGGTTGATCTGATATGGGCTTGATATATATATATATATATATATATATTTTCCGTCGTTTGATTTGATTTGATTTTCTGCTGCAATCGAAGGGTTCTCTTCAATTTCACGACCCTCTTGAGAATTTAGCTCCATCTCTGGTGAATTGCGGTTGGAAAGTGGATAAAGTAGGGATTTTTTTTATCAGCATTTTTGCGTTCCTTCAGCTTTTTCCTATTATTCGAGCGGGAAATTCGGCCTCACCAAGTACGCTTTCTTGGCGTTTTATGTTTGAAATTTGAATACTTGTGGGGTTTCTCTCCTTAGGGTAAAGCGATCCCCATAGCATAACGCAGTTTTTTTCTCTGTTTGGAAGAGCCACTCAAGACAATTTGATACATGAAATGCACAATCTGTCTGAAAGGATTATGCAGATTATCTTAAGCTTGGAACACGAATATCGTAATGTTGACTGCAAAATCATGTTTCATGTTCTCCGCAATGACTCTCTTCGCTCTCATGTGTTCTGGTGGAAACCCTGGGGTTCTCATTTTTTATCGAGTTATTGGATCACCGTGCTTAAACCATTCATGCTGCATTTCTTGAGCTCTTTACAATTATGGTTTACATTGATCTTTCCGCCCCAATCCATACTCATATATTTCTCCTTTTTCTTTATTAACTGCAGCCAGCTTTGCAATCAGCCTGATTCAGCAATTTCTTTGCATTTTTGTGCGTCTCCCTCCTCATCAGGATCGCAGACATCATTTTTGAAGAGCTTAGTTGAATTTATCAGGAGGATCAGTGTCAAAGACTCCCTTGTTATACAAATTATCTGGTCCAAGATAATCTCTATTCATAATGGTCAACAGATGATAATATGTTTGTCTGATGCTGGGGATACCCTGATTTGGAACCCCCAGATACTGTCATCTGATCATTGCTAAGTGGTCACATCCAAAGAGAGAACCCTTCAACTGATCAAGATATGACTTTGCACTTCAGCTGAGGCAGGGGAAACAGATTATCACCTGGGAAGATTTTTCAGCACATTGTTTATAACTGTGAATTTAGTTGTTAAAAAAAGATAAAAAGATGGGGAGATTGAAGCTAGTCCTGTTGTTCTCTCTGCTTTCTGTGGCATTAATTGATTCTATCACAACACAATCTCTAGGCAATGAAGTTTCTCACAATATAGCAGCACCACATAAGAATGTTGGAAACAATGTAATAGATGGTAGTGGAGAGGAGAAGTCCTTGAATTTTCATGATGCAAATGGTGGAATGGGTGAGAGGAAGGGCCCAAGCAGCAAAGTTTCTATCTCGACTGTCGCTTTGTTTACCCTTGCTATGGCAGCTGCAACGGGTTTGGGAGCAGTTCCTTTCTTCTTTGTGGAACTGGACGCACAGTGGGCTGGTTTATGCAATGGAATGGCCGCTGGTGTGATGTTGGCAGCAAGTTTTGACCTTGTTCAGGAAGGTCAGGAGCATGGTGCGGGTAGTTGGGTGGTTATTGGTATTCTCTCTGGTGGTATTTTCATTTGGCTCTGTAAGAAGGTAAAATTTTGGTTTTTTTTTTTTCAATTTTCATCTTCCTTTCTTTGTTTTGCTGGCTTAGATGCTTCCTTGTTATTGGTATAATTCTGAATTTTCAGGAGATTCTAATTTTTTAACTTTGTTTTAATATGATAGGCTGTTGGTTTTGGAATATATCATTGAATTTAGCTGAATTTTCTCTATTATGATTTCAGAGAGGAACATATTGTCTATATAATTGAATTTAAACTTTGCTTTTCATTTCACTTTAAAGTGAGCCCTTTTATACTCTTCTCTGTGGCAGTTTCTCGAACAGTATGGGGACGTCAGCATGCTGGACATTAAAGGTGCTGATGCTACCAAGGTGGTTCTTGTTATTGGGATAATGACACTCCATTCTTTTGGTGAGGGGTCTGGTGTTGGGGTTTCATTTGCTGGCTCGAAGGGCTTCTCTCAAGGGCTACTGGTGACTCTAGCCATAGCTGTGCATAATATACCTGAGGGGTTGGCTGTAAGCATGGTGCTCTCGTCACGTGGTGTTTCTCCGCAGAATGCCATGCTATGGAGTATAATTACTTCATTACCTCAGGTAAAACAGCTTTTGTCTTTCTGTATTGGCTGGCTTCATCATTGGTATTAGAACATGTACAAACATTTGTAGGACCAGGTCGTGAAGTACTGGAAAGGGCATAGAGACTTTTTCTTATCCCTGAGAAGTGATGCTTCAGAATAAACAGCATGGATCTTTTCTCATTCTCTGCTTTGCATTTGTCATTTGATTTCAGCCACTCGTAGCAGTCCCTTCATTCGTTTGTGCGGATGCATTTAACAAGTTTCTGCCTTTCTGCACTGGCTTTGCTGCTGGGTGTATGATATGGATGGTCATTGCGGAGGTGCTTCCTGATGCATTCAAGGTAGTGAAACCATAACTCCTAGTTGCCACTTGGAATGACGTTTTTCTTGTTATCACAGTCCTCATGCAGAAAGATATTGGTCATTCAAAAAAAAAAATGCAGAAAGATATTGTGAATAAAAGAATAATACAAATTTACCAATAGATAAATGGACAAAGTAATGGATAAGACAACAGTGCAGAGAAATAGCAGTTCTTATATGGCATTTTTACCATTTTCTGCCTATTCAGTTCTCTTCATCTTCTCAAAATAATGTTATTACTATTGACAAAAGAGATGAAAATAAAATTTTGGTTTAGAGACATTGTATGAAAAGAAAGATTTAATAATGGTGGCAGTCAAAATTTTCATTACAGAGCATCTAATGCTATCTCTATCTACTCTATGGTTGCAGGAAGCCTCTGCATCGGAGGTTGCATCTGCAGCCACACTCTCTGTGGCTTTCATGGAAGCACTAAGCACATTCTTCCAGAACTTCAGCCATGACTATAGGTACTGACCTTAATGAGTTATATTGCAAAAATAAAAGACTGTAGGAACAAGTTCCATCTTAGTGTGAGCCATATGCTGACATGCCAATTGCTCTATTATCCCTGTTGCATTTTGGATAACTCTACTTTTACTGCATAATTCTTATCTTTCAGTCACCTAATCGCACAATGTCTTGTTGCCCTTTGCAGCTCAGAGGATGCTTCGGGGTTCTTTGTCTCACTTCTCTTCGGGCTGGGCCCATTGCTTGGTGGGACCCTTCTTGTTTCATTTGCCCTTGCATTCCGCCTTCAGCATGCCCTCCTCATGGGCTCGGCCTCTGGGATTGCCTTCGTCCTTGGTGCTTGGCGGCCCCTTCAACTCCTTGTCTCCTCCAAGATGGGCCTTCTCCCCCTCCTTACCCTTCTTGCCTCAGGATCCCTCTTCTTGCACTTATTCTGCTCCAATATCTTAAAACTCATAGCCCGAGAGAAAGCCTCTGCCAATAACTTACCCTCAATCTCAGGCTTCCCCCTCAGCACCTTCACCCTCCAGTCGTTTCTATCATGTGGAGCTGTAGGCCTGCACGCTCTGGCTGAGGGACTTGCCCTTGGGGTGGCAGCACCAAAAGCCTATGGGTTAGGTCGTCACATGGTCCTCCCCGTGTCCCTTCATGGACTCCCCCGTGGGGCGGCTGTTGCCAGCTGCATTTTCGGGGCCACTGACAGCTGGCATGGTTCCCTCGCTACTGCCACCTTGATTGGGTTTGTAGGCCCTGTGTCGGCCATTGGAGCAATCCTTGCAGGAATCGACTACAGTGGGCTGGACCATGTGATGGTTTTTGCCTGCGGGGGATTACTCCCTTGCTTTGGGATGATAGTGCGAAGGGCAGCCAAATTGGACACAAGGAAGAGCAGCACCGGGTTGATGATTGGCATCGGGTTTGCAACCATCTGTTTGACATGCACCAAGCTGGTCTGCTTGCATACGCCCTACTGCAACTCTGCTCCGGAGGCCGTTAGATAATTAGACTTATGCTCTGTTCTCTCTCCAGTTCCTGGTCTGAAGGCTTAAGAGTCTATTTACAAATCTACTACTAGGTTTTTTGGCTTCAGGATTCAGTGTCTTGACAGCAAAGTTCCTCATTGGCAGCAGAACTCAAGAGCGAAATGTCCTCCCTACGGACGGATATTTTACCAAGTAAATACATATGTTTCAGCTCCAGGCGTTTGACTCCATTATTGACCATTCGATTGAAGAGGCTCCAGGGAGTTTTCTTCCGAATCATAACAACAGATTTCTAATTTGGATACTCCTCTATAGGTCGGTACGTTAGCTCTGGGGAATATAGCCACGTAATGCATGATTTTCGCCTAATTGCCACCATCATTTAGTGTATGAATTTGAGCTTCGCTATCGTAGTCATACGCATCGCATGCATGCAAAAATCCAAGAATTCCACCTCCTTAAAAATAGTAATCCAAGATCTGCACGTGTTTTAGAAGTAAAAAAAACAAAACTAAAATGTTAATTTATGGAATCTTCATCTAGGCAAGCGCAGAAGTTGATATTAGGAAATTATATCTGTCTTCAGTATATACAGATACATGTAATTGGGTGCACTTGGATAATATAGGTAAACCGTAAATGAATTACATTCATATGTTTGAACTGAATAACTAGGGCTGGCTGATCGGACCATTCTACAAGTTTTGCTAACTAGAATGGTGACTGCCCTTAGGATTATATGTCAATTTCTCTTGCCCGGAATACTCGATACTTGAACGTTCACGCACATGAGTTGCCCGCTGGTGACCTGCATTCATCATGCATGTGAAAAGCAGGGGACACTCGCAATTGCACTCTACTCTTGGATCTTTTGATTGGGACGTCTTACGGGCTGTCGGTTGCATGTTCTGGTTGGTCATCACTCGATAGTTTCTCCTCTGATGTGAGATTTTTGCAACTTCACCTGCTCAAATCTACCAGTCATTCACTGTCGCACCTGTCTGCTGGCCATCGAGAAACTCGGTCTACACGTTCATGTCATGAGACAGAAACAGGGAGAAACTAAGTGATGGCTCCACCCTCTTCGCAGGCAGAGGATTTCCGTCCATGCAGAAATACTAGTCAAATAATGGAGCTTCAGGTCCCATATGATTTGGCTGCAGCCTCTCTCTCTTTTTCTTCTTCTTGTTTTCATTTTTAACTGATAAAAAGGGAAAAAAAAAGAAGAAGAAAGATTCCTCCGAGAAAAGAGACAAGACCCTACCGGCTCTTCCCTCGGAGCAGAATAAAAAACTGTCCCGTTCTCCGCAGAACCTTAGCCTGTAAATATCATCACGGCGNGCCGGCTCTTCCCTTGGAGCAGAATAAAAAACTGTCCTGTTCTCTGCAGAACCTTAGCCTGTAAATATCATCACGGCGAAACACGTACAAAGGATCCAATCCGAGAAAGAGCCACAAGAGAACATAACAATCTAAGGACTAGGTGAACGAGAAACTTGAGAACCGTCATATTACATAGTTTGGAGTACCAGAGCAGCAAATCCTATGAAAAGAGAGCTTCNCGAAACACGTACAAAGGATCCAATCCGAGAAAGAGCCACAAGAGAACATAACAATCTAAGGACTAGGTGAACGAGAAACTTGAGAACTGTCATATTACGTAGTTTGGAGTCCCAGAGCAGCAAATCCTATGAAAAGAGAGCTTCGCAAGAAACATTGGTGCCTTCGTGACCATTTATTAAACTATGCCCTCCTCTTTGTCTACTAACTATCATAGCTCTGAGCAGCAAAAGGGAGATAACCGGCAATTCCTCATGAGAATGCTGAGCAACAAACAAACAACGAAGCATAATATCACTTCACTTGCAATCCNCCAGAGCAGCAAATCCTATGAAAAGAGAGCTTCGCAAGAAACATTGGTGCCTTCGTGACCATTTATTAAACTATGCCCTCCTCTTTGTCTACTAACTATCATAGCTCTGAGCAGCAAAAGGGAGATAACCGGCAATTCCTCATGAGAATGCTGAGCAACAAACAAACAACGAAGCATAATATCACTTCACTTGCAATCCGAATCACTTCCCTGCAAGCCCTCAGCCCCACCATGGACCAGCTTTTCCTTCTCCACGGAGATTCCGTCGATCACTTTCTCAGGCTTTCCTTCCTTTATGCTCTGTGATCCCGTCAACCTTGCTAGTATTACAAACGACATCCCACCAAGAACATTGTTTAAGCACCTCAGGACCACCACAGAGGTCTTGAAAACAAACGGAGGGAGCCCTTTTGCGAGAAGGAACTCGATCCCATTTAATGTCTGGTATCGGAAGTTGCTGCTCACCCCCATGTGCATCGCCCAGGTGCCTGCATTCAAGATTGTAGGAGGGGGCTTGTTGGGGGTCTCAAAGCTCGGGTCCATCTTCTTCCTCATCTTGATCAGCCCGTTGGAGATTGCCGTACCCACCAGCCCAGCAGCGAAGCCCACAGCAGCAAACACGGTTCCCTTGTAAACAAAAGTCCCAAACCGGTTCAGGATACCGTATGGCCCGGGCTCGAACATGTGGCTCGAAGGGCAGCTAGCAAAGATAGCAGGAAGGGTCGAGCCAGAGGAGGCCAAAGTGGGTGCTAAGAGGTACATGAGGGTAAAGTTGAGTATGGACCCTACGACAAGGGTAGAGAAGACAAAATCAAGCTCGTTGAGGCCAAAGTTCGGCCTTGACGCCATGTCCCCAAGGACGCATGCGCTCAAACCGACTAATTCCTCCATCAATACCTTGAAAGGGAATTGCGGATCAGCAGCAACCCTTGACCTCCATCCTGCAAGGAAGAGGCCTAAAATCCCAAGACCTTCAAAACCTGATGAGGAGCTTTCAGAACTGCCATCACCATCGCCTCCTCCACCGCCACCTCCGAGGCGGCCCGCCCCACCGTTGCCACCACTCCCGCCTACANGCCCCGCCCCACCGTTGCCACCACTCCCGCCTACAGCGCATGGCAAGTGAAGTTTCCCCTGCAATTTGGGGTTGATGGGCTTCTTCAGAAGGTAGAGTGAGTTATTACTAATGGTCTGATCGGAGATAGAACGACCTTGAGGGAGGCTGTATTGCCTCGGCTGTGGAGTGTAACGGAGCTGCGCCAAAGTCGCCATTTTTTTTTCACTGTATTGCCTAATTCACCAACCTCACCTACCCAACTTCTGCAAAATTTACAAACGAAACATCCCATGGCAAGAGGAAAAGATCAACTCACAAATCGAGATCAACCAAAAACGACACAAACGGCATGCATAGATCCAACTCGGGGAGAACCAACAGACCAAATCCGATCAGCAAGACACAAGTCCGTCTACATAGATCAGGGAAATGGTCGATTTACCTGAAGCAGGTGCGCACCGAAAGATCCACACTTTCGAGTCCCCCTCTCAGAATGGGATCGATCTCTCGACAAATGCGCCAGAAGGGTGGCGCGTGATGAGAGAATGCCCGGCGGCGTATCTAGAGACGGTGTACGGGGGCGGAGGAGGTGGTGAGACCAGACCGTATAGTGACAGCGACGAGCAAAACGCAGAAAATTTTCTAATGCAGGCTTCTACTTTAAACCCTACACGGGACGGGACCAGCCCACCCAAGCGTTGGAGCTGGTGGGGGCACTTTACACTCGGACAATCTCGATTTTTCAATCTACTAATGTTAGACGGAACCAACTCGTATGTATGTCGCACGCACGATCCCGATTGTCTTTCGCTCGACGGGGCATATCTCAAAATTGACCGTCTGGTAAACTGAAAGTGCTTTCGGATCCCGTCATTCGTAAAGAACACAGTAATTTTCATGTTGTCATATAGCTCTTTCGGTGAGTGCATCTCTCAATGGGGCGGTGTGGTTGGATCGGCTCGGTTCCTCGGCACTCATTTATTGAATAAAATTCCACGTCAAGCAAGGCGTGCGGTTCGGTTCAGTCTCACGGGGGAACTCAGAATGATGGGAGAATTGAGCTTTCGTGGGCTACGAAACATCTCGCTGTATATATATTACTCAACAAAAACACACTTAGTCGCAAAGATGAAAAGTAATACCGAATTGGTCAGTCAATCACGATAACCAAACCCATCTGCCTATCTATCTGTAGGGGTCGGTTGCCTCCTTCCGTCGTTACCTTACGAATCAAGAAATGCCCACGGTCGTGCTACGGTCTACTTTGCTCCGACAGGGCAATAGACTCTTATCTAGATCATCATGGGCCCATCATCTCCGCCTGCTTTGAGCCCAGTAACAGAGCCCATCTATCCCGTAATATTATCACGATTTATTCGAGGGTTCGTCCTCTGGTTCCGGCGCTCGGGGTCAGCTTCAACTCAGTCGCTATCGAGTGTGTAACGTGATCGAGGATTTAATGTACGACGAGCCACACAACCGATGGATGGGGAATGATGGGATTCAATTCGTAGAAAACTCCATCGAGCCTTCCCCAGGTCCTCTGCTAAAGAAAAGTCAAATTAGCTGCTTGCTCGTGACGGATGAATAATTCGGTCCGTCACCTCAAGTAGTGCGGGGGATGAATGACTCATTATTTTTCAATTTAAGAATAATACCTATAAATTCAATTTTTATTAAAAATACACCTATTCCTACGCTCTCTTATTAAGTTTATTTTCGGAGTATTCTTTTGGGAAAAAAATAAAGCGAAAAAAATTGTGATAAGGATGATATTAATGGACCATTAATTGTTTTTCCAGATATTTTCCAATAAATACTTAGTAGCCATTAGGCAACATGTTCACACACACATATCCAACCATAGATTTTTCAGGCCCATCCAATGGAATTTCATATTAGCAGATTGAAAATGGTAGATTTACTCTTGGTGTAGCAGTATCTCCTCGTTTTGTCTGGCCAAAATATTATGTATTATTTGATCATATCATACGGATAAATTATATAATAATAATTTTTAATTATAAATTCTCTCTTAAAAAAAAATAAAGCTCTTATTCAAAACTTAATTTAAATCCGAAGAAAACAGTTTTTTTCCAGCTGGAGGAGGAGCTGCTTAGGCAACATCATCATCTCTGCTGGGGACGGTGTCGCTTAGACGTTCGCAGAGACCTTTGATTCTGCTAAAACAATGCCCACGTGTCATCTTCTGCTTCATCCATATCCCTACGAACCTTCCACTCTCAAAAACCACAAGAGGGCCACCGCTTACCCCGCGGTAAAGTTCTTGGTGGTGGAAACTGGAAAGGCGACACCAGTGAAAAAGAGAACGCAGCAACTCATGTCTGTGATCCAGTCCGGCATTTATTCGCTCATGGAGGTACCGAGAGAAAGACGAGGAAGGAAAGACAGCGAAACTTTTTTTATCGGGTAGTCATTAGCACTGGAGAGCTAACTAGGAAGACTTGCTGCTTACATGAAAGTATTTCATCTTGTAATCTTGGTAACGAATTAAATTCTGTAGGGTGTGACTTTTCAGCTCAGGTTGATTTCTTTTTCCCCTTTCTTCTTTTTTCTGTTTTTATGAGTTTTCTTCTTCTTCTTCGAGGGTTCTTCAATTAAACGAAGTTAAGGAGAGAGCTGCCCAGGTGGGTTTTTATTGTTTTCCCCCTTCTAGGGATGGAAAAGAGAATGACTGACAGTGAAAAGGCCAGGAAAATAATTAAGGATTTTGTTGGGTTCCTTTTCTGCAAAAAATTTCACAGAGAGAGCTGCTATTGACTTACTGTGATTAGTGTCCACCACCCTCTTCGATTTTTTTCCAATTTATTTTTCTTTTCTTCTTTTCTTTTTTACAGAGACAGTCCTTTATTGATGGTGTATGTATTTGTGTTTGTGTATCCATCTTCTCCTTTTCCCTTCCTCCTGGGCAGCAGCCAGCAGGAACTGAAACCCTTTTTCCTCCATTTCCATTCTTTTGGTTTGTTCAGAAATCGAACTTATTTATAAACAACCACTGAAGAAAGAGGGGAAGGGAACTCCATGTCAGGTCTGTATAATCCCAACTTCTCTCCTGCAAGAGCCGCTTCTCCACAGATTAGGAGCAGCTCGGATGGTGACAGGTACTTATGCTCCTTGAACTGCTGCTGCTACTCATCAAGCAAACTTGCTCGTGAAATTTTTGACGGGTTGTGGAAATCTTTTATCTTTATTGCATCAATTGATTGTTCTGTCTCTTTTTTTATATGTGGTGGGTTTTGTTTTGCAGTCAGTACTTGTCAGAGCTGTTGGCTGAGCATCAGAAGCTCGGCCCCTTCGTGCAGGTTCTTCCCAATTGCTGCAGACTCCTCAACCAAGGTCCAATACTTGCTTAATGGCTCTTGTTTTGGATCTGGGTATTCTGTTCTTGTTTCATCCCTCTATTTTTAATCCTCTGCATGTGCTTACCGTTGTGTTTAGATGAGTTTGAGTGTCGACTCACTGTCAGACTGCCTTGTGTTATTGCTGTTTTTATTTTTTTTAGAAAATTTGTTCTGAACCGTCAAATATTAACTTTTTCAACTAGTAGTTCGATTGAGCTCTCATTGAAGTTGCTAAGATTATGGATTCTGGCAATATCCAAGTCAAAAGACATGGTCTGCGATGACTGTGATGGTTCCTTGAACAATACCGATGACTTTGATATGCAGTGATGACCTGTAAGCCTATGAACTGGTAAGAGATGCACTATCGATTAGTAAAAGTACTCTCTGGTCCAGCTTGGGAAGCAACCCTCTATATTGAAGAGGAAAGCTCATTGTTCCAAGGTTGACTTTGGATGATCAGGGCAAAGCTTTCTCATTGATGATTCTTTTCCACATAAATTCTGAAAAAGGAGAGCTTTTGTTCTTGATCCAAAGGAATGTTATTCATGTTTTGCTAAATCTGAGGAGGAAGTTGCCTGACATAAGTATTATGATGCAAGCTTACTGCTAATCTATTGGTTTAGTTTTGTGATTCTGCATCAATTAGTCAGTGACTGTGTAGAGGAAGTCACCTGCAAGCTATTTTGAACGAGTTTTGTCTATGTTATATGGCTAGATGCACTATCAATTGATGAAAGCACTAATGCAGCTTGGAAAGCAACCTTTTATATTGAAGAAGGAAGACTGTTGTTCCTGAGTTGGAGACTTTGGTTGGTTAGGGCAAAATGTTCTCACTAATTATTCTTTTTTATATCATCACATGAATCTCTAAAAAGGGAGATGTTTTGTGCTTGATCCTGGGGAATTCTAATGCATGTTTTTGCAAATCTGTGGAAGAGTAATGTGCCTGGCATATGTAGTATGATGCAAGTTCATTGCGATTCTATTGGTTTAGTTTTGTGATTCTGCATCAATGAGTTATTGAATGTGTATATGAGGAGCAGAAGTGTGATGTTGATCAGGACTCCCACATATAAATCCATTTGTCAGTGAGCAAGAATGTAGTTTTGGCTAATATTGGACTGAATGTCCAATTCACACTTCATTCTCAAAGTAAGATACACTTTGTAATCCGGAGATTAGAACAGGAAGATTGTGATTCCTGAGTTGGAATGAGAACCCTCTTGACTGAAGATTTGATTTTATCACTCATGTGGCTGTAGCCGTTCTCAATTTGAAGCAGGATGTTTTAGTAAATAATCTCAAGATATAGTAAAGTACACTGTTGTTATTTTGCCGAGAGAGGTTCTTGTTTGGTAGTTGGGATGAGCAACCATAACTTAGCATTTTCTTTCTGTTTGGAAATAAGGCTGTTGGGTAATGCTTTTTAACTATTAATTATATCTCAGGGCAATTGTAGCTTAATTCTACCTTGAGGGTTCCCATAAAAATAATTACTGGAAGAAATATCTCTCCTCTTTTAAAATCTCTCTCTTTTTTTTCTTTCCCTTCTTCTTTGCTTAATGTCTATCAACTGACCATTATTCAGTCTTTATCAGATCATTTAAGTTCACTGGAGAAATTTTGATGTTTCTTCTCCTTTGTTTGTTGTGATCATTGCATAGAGTTCTTTGACTATTTACTGAATGTTTATTTCCTGCAGAGATATTGCGGGTTTCTGGGATGTTATCAAAGCAAGGTTTCAGTGACATTGACAGACTGAGATATAGAAGCCCAAGCCCCATGGCTTCTTCGAATCTTATTTCTAATGTTTCTGGTCCAGCATTAGGTGGCTGGAATGGTCTTCCTCAAGAGGTAAAATTGTAGAAGCAAACCAAAGTTTTTTCTACTATTTTGTTGAGCTCATCAGGTGTAGATAGTGCTTCTGGAAGTTTCAATCATGTTTCTTCTTCTGGTTTTCATTTATCCCCTTTGGGTATGGTTATCAGTATAGTATAGTAGCTTGCAACCCTTCATCTTTCCCTTTTAACCTGAAATCAAGGCAGATAACACAGAGCATCTTATGACATATGATGTGTAGTATGTTTTTCTTGTGCAGGATCGACTATAATAGATATATGCTGGGTTTGGCACCTTTAGAATCCTATTGCCACTATAGCAAAACATAAATCGTCTCACTTTGTGTTTAGTATTCTAAGAGTGCCTTTCTTGCCCGATTCTGATGAATTTGCTCTATTCAATGTTTAGATATATCGTTTGGCATCAGGTTCTCTTATTGTTCAGATCCTGCATTTTTTGAATTCTTTTCGAGCATAAAAAGCAATCACATGGAAGAGGGTTAATAAACTTTCCTTCTGCTGAAATGCCATAGAAATCTGATTTGTGCTGTTTTCAATTGAATTTTGCCATAAAGCTGCTTCTTCGCGCTGTTTTCACATTGTAAAGTTGTTTTACAGCCATGGAATATACTAATTTCTTAATCTATGAAAACCTAGGAGACACTTATAAATTTTGGAGTGCCAACTAAGGTATTGGCATGCAGTATGTTTAATGAGCAGGACATGGAGTTTATGATAGCAAGACACAAATAAAGAAGACAGATGTACTGAAACTATATAAAGCTGATTAACCACGTCTTCCTTCTGAACTTGGGCTTTCTTTTGATGTTCTAACTAAGCATCATGTATGTATAAATGTACTGCAACTATGATGAGACTCTTATCAGACAAAATTTCTTACATGGTCAAAATTGTGTATAGAGGTTAAGTGGACCCCCTGGAATGACCATGGACTGGCAAGGGGCACCAGCCAGTCCTAGCTCATTCACAGTAAAGAGGATCCTGCGCTTGGAAATCCCTGCAGATACTTATCCAAATGTAAGCTTGTTGTAGACCTTCTAATTCATATGGGAAAGTCTGATGAGTGTCCTTTGTTTTTTTTGGTTGAAATACTCAGCTATTTACATCTGACTGGATTTTCAGTTCAATTTTGTTGGTCGACTTTTGGGTCCAAGAGGCAATTCCCTTAAAAGGGTTGAAGCTACAACAGGTTGTCGTGTCTATATTAGAGGAAAGGGTTCTATAAAGGACCCTGACAAGGTAATTCTTAACACCGTATCTTTTTCATAAAGGTTAAAATTAAATAAAATAAATTAAGTGATAGTTTTACGTATTTTCTAAACTTAATTGCATCCTGTACTTTGCATGTTGTAGGAGGAAAAGCTGAGAGGAAAACCAGGATATGAGCATCTTAATGAACCACTGCACATCTTAATTGAGGCTGATTTACCTGCCAATATTGTCGACATAAGACTGAGACAAGCACAGGAAATAATTGAGGAACTTCTCAAACCAGTGGTATTGCACTCCTTGTCTCATCTGTATATGTATAGTTGTAAGTGGATGCAAATTTTCACCCTCCATTATTGCTCGGCTCTCTAGACCTCACAGTATGTCTTGCTGTTGTGTCCTTTGAGCATAATCTGGCACCGGTAACTTGTGGTTGTGGCAAAATGAGAGCTAAGCTGTTCATTTTTTATTTTTCCAGTTTTTATGTGTATAAATTCTGTGGAAATGAAATATAAAACTGAAACAACTTCCATACTTTAGTACAAATTTTTTGGCTGAATAGTTTATTACTAATATTATCTTCATCTAGTAGTGAAATGCTCGCTATTTCACATGCAGGATGAGTCACAGGATTATATCAAGAGGCAACAACTGCGTGAGCTTGCGATGCTGAACTCCAGTTACAGAGAAGAAAGCCCGGGTCCCAGTGGCACCGTCTCTCCCTTCAATTCCAGTGGAATGAAACGTGCAAAAACAGGATGCTGATACCCTTCGATCTATCTTTCTGTGAAACAGGTCTCCTCTCTGCTTCACCAGCTTGTGGCCAAATATATTTTCATTTTTTGTCAATCCCCGTGGTGAAGATATGAAACAGAAGCTAGGCTAACAGTTGTTCACGGTGAGATTCTGGTGCATTCCTCTCTTTATTTCTCATATTCACTTTGAACAGATGGATTGATATAATTTATTGGAAAAAGGCAGAAAAAAAGGAAAAAAAAAGTCATTTCCGATATATCTTCCTTTTTCACATTAGGTTTAGGTCTTGTGAGGTCAGTTTTCCATGTAAAACTCAAGAAAGAAAAAAAAATGTTCCATTGGATTTATTCATGTGTTAGTTGCTGTTGAAAGGGTTTGTGGAATATATATATAGTTATGTTGAAACAATTTATCCTGAAGAAATGTATTATTTTCTATAGTATCATTGTCATGTTTCCCTCTCCTTTTGCCCTCTGGGGATTTAGTCTCTTGAAAGAGAGAGGACAGATTAATGGAACTCTGAGCTGTCTGATTCTTTTGATTATAGTTTGGTTTCGGAAGTTGGTAAAAATAGTTGCTCTGCTGCAAACCGCACTGGCTCCGCCTCTTTTAGCTGCGAAACATCAAGCCGTTCCAGAATAACCCTTGTTACATGAGGTGCCATGTAGTTTGTTTATAGACAGGTGGCCTTCTGTAAGACCTGTATTCCTCACCACGCTGGTCACTCAGTGTGAGAACTGCCCATTACCATTGCAATCAATAACAGGACAGCTGCTATTGATCTGACCCGTAGAAACTCCCAATGTATTGGATTCCCCTAATGCAGTATGCAGAAAGGCATCTCTCATATTGGTATGAATANTCCGTAGAAACTCCCAATGTATTGGATTCCTCTAATGCAGTGTGCAGAAAGGCATCTCTCATATTGGTATGAATAAAGAAATGGTGTGAGCTTTTCCCCTCATGTTGGGTTATGGGGGTTGGGTTGACAGGAAATGATATAAAAGGTAAGCAAGAGGACAGAGAATGTAATGGGGAGGATTCATGGTTCTGACCTGTTTGGTTGGTGGCACTATGGAAATGCTCTTTGCTTTGGCATCAGAAGAAGGGTCAGAAGACCACCTGGGATGTTTGTTTATTATACTGCTGCACATGTTGGGAGGCGGATTTCCATGCAGACAGTGAATGTTTCTGTGTCTTATTTTATTCCCAGTGAATTGATCGCATGGCTTTGCATGTACACTCAAGAGGAGTACCAAGTGGCGGCAAAGAGACGAAGATTTATCCAATCTCCCAAGAGGAATATACTTTGCATCCTCCGAGACCGAGTTATGGTCACTGGACTCTTACTACTCCCTAATCCTCCCTACAATCCCTGGAATTACGACAGTAATGTCTCCCTTACGTCTTAGTTCCTTCCAAAACAGTCCATTGATTCAACCAACTCTTGAGAGAATGGAAACTATTACCTTTCATTAGTGCACGGCGTATACAAATGGAGATAGTATAGACTACTTCTCCAAGAACTTCAAAACAATCCACATTACGAGGAAAAAGCCGCTGCAAGATCGATTATAACTAGTGTTGAAACGGAAAATAACTGATCCTAATTTGTACATACGGTTCGCCTGAGGGGTACAGCGGATTTATTCAATTCGGAGCTGGATCATTCATAGCTCACAACTTCTTCACCAGCAGGTTGACCCCGAATTCAGGCTCGATGACCAGCCGGAGAGCTGGGGAGTGGACGTACTTGGGAGAGAGGGTGAAGGAGAAGTTGCACACTATCTGAGACAGGAGGATCTTGAGCTCGACCATGGCTAGGTTCTGCCCTAGGCACACCCGGGGCCCCACCCCGAACGGCATGTACAGGTGGGGGAGCTTGCACGCGCCGGTGATCCCGTTGGCGAACCTCTCAGGGTTGAACCGGTACGAGTCTGGGCCCCAGATTTCGGGGTCAGTGTGCAGCGTCAGCACCAGGCTCCACAGGTTCACTCCCTCGGGAGCCTCGAAGTCCCCAAAATTCATGTCCTTAAGGGCCTCCCTCGAGACGACGGGCACCGGGGAGTACAGCCGGAGCGACTCATGAATCACCATATTGAGCTGCAAAAAGCACGCGAGGAAATGCGTTTAGTTCTACTCGAAACGTTATCTATAGTTTTCGTGCAGCTGTCGTATGCCAATAAATGGTTCGACCTGCTTCATCTTGCGGACCATCTCGGAGTCGGGGAGGCAGCCCCCGCAGACCTCCAGGGCCTCGGAGCGGACGCGGTCCTGCCACTCGGGGTTGGCGGCGAGGAGCATGAGGCACCAGGTGGCCGAGACGGCGGTCGTCTCGAAACCCGCCAGGTATATGTTCTTGCAGTTGTCAACGACGAAGCGGTCGGTGGCCACCGGGCTGAGATCGCTGTCCTTGGCGCCCTCGAGCACCATCTGGAGGAGGTCCTTACCGTACGCCGCCGCCTTCCGCTCCTTCACAACCTGCAGGATCAACGTCCTTACCTCCTTCTCCAGGGCCCAGACCTCCCGGTTGCTCTTCGTCGGGAGNCACCTGCAGGATCAGCGTCCTTACCTCCTTCTCCATGGCCCAGACCTCCCGGTTGCTCTTCGTCGGGAGGTGCCTCATCCCAGGGATGCCGGTGGAGAGGAGCTTCTTGGACATGGCCTCCTGGAGGGCCCTGAGCTTCACGAAGATCTCCTCCCCCTTGGCGTAGCTGCTCCCAAAACAGGCCCTCGAGATCACGTCGCCGGAGAAGCTCCTCATGTGCCCATCGATGCTGATCTCGACCACTCCGCCGGCGGCGGCCTCCACTTGGCTCTTCCATGACTCCAACAGCGTCGACGTTGACTCGTTGATCAAGCCCACCATTCCCTACATAAAAGCTCAAACGTCGTGGGAGTTCGATATCGACTTCACTGCAACCTAAATGAACTGACCGGACCGAACTAATTGTAAGTACCTTGACCTTCTCCATGTAGAGCTCCGGGGCGAGGACCTTCCGTTGGTGAGTCCAGACGGCGCCGTTGGAGGTGAGGATGCCCTGGCCGAGGAGCGGGCCGCGCTCCTTGTGCTGATAGGATGGCTTCCCGAGGTCCAGGGAGGTGCACGTGGTGATGTCCCTCACCACATCCGGCCGGACCACGCACACGATTTGTGTGTTTCCCAGTGCAAACACAAACATGTCACCTGCCGTATTACCAAAAGAAGGGAAAATCCTTAATCCTAGAAAACAACGAAAAAGAAGAACTTAAGTTATATTCAATTGAGGAATGGAAAATTTTTACCCTTAATTATTCATTCTATGATCGCCTGAAACTAGTTCGGCCACTCGGCTCATTCTGGATAGTACTGTTTTAATTCTATTTTTCTATTAAAATCTATCGGGAAAACAAACTAACAGTTGTTGACTTTTTTAGCCATAATAATACTGATTTTAATTTAATAATAAAAAATATATATTTAATTTTTATGGTAGCACCTCCGTCTTCTTTAATTTTACGTACTATTTTTTTCGATTACATAGGAGATTTATAGGTTTATATAAGATAGTAGAAGTAGGGAGGGAATAAAGGAGTATAAAAATTTTATGATAAAAATTGAACTCACAACATTTTTATTGTTAGGTAGAAAATAATATAACTATGTTGTACCCTCATTCTCTTCTATATGCCATTTTGCATAAATAACTAACTACCCAACTACTTAAGCTTTTGTACCTAATAATGGACAGATTGAGCCTTAAATTTTGACATGGGAAGGCGAAGCTGGCGAAATCCAGCCAAGTTCAAGAGGAATATTTTATATATACTTAATTTTGTAAATAAAAAAATTTTCAAAATCGGAAAAAATTTCATTTGCCAGCGGCCCGGCCATGTTCAAAGCAAGAAATCATTCATGAGCTATTTTATGTCGAACATGAGGGCTTAAAAAAGAACGTAGAAGGGAAGCGCAAGCAGACATGAGAAGAGTAACGAACGCAGCTGCCAAGTTTGAATCCGGATCGACTCGCTGCCTTGATGCTACTACTCCCGTTGGATGTGTAAGAATGGGACTAAGAATCAAGAATTAATTATAGGTTACTATTAGTATCTGCATAACCAACCGGTGATCTTACGGAAGAGGAAACTTCTTACATCTTCCGGTGAACGGGACAGAATCACACAATCGACGAGGATATGGTTATGATTGCATTCATCCCTGGAACTTAATTACCATATTGCTTCCTCCATTGCTCGAAGAACGGGAAGAGGGCCCCGGCGCAGTCGTGGTGGACGGGATTTTCCCCTGGTGCGGCCTTGGGGCCGCCCGACGCCCTCGCCTTCCTGATCTCCCTTATGTTCCCGAGAAGGAAGGTCTGACGCGGCCCGGTGATCCCTTGCCCTTTCAGCATCCGTCGGAGCTTCCTCGGCTTTGCGATGAGCGCACCGTAGAGCCGGAACACCAGCCGGAGGAAGACCACGACGGCGACTGCCATCACGATCCTGCAGTCGAGTAGCCTCGATGCTATCTCCATGATCATATCTCTCGGGAGATCACTTCTCTCAGAAACTCTCTCCTGTGGAGCTCGGAAGAGATATCGGAGCCTGATGGAGTTGGGAGTTTGGTTTACGGATGGCTCATCGTGGGCTACCTCTTTTTATATAACTGAGAACGAGAGGGCAGTTCTGTCATCACGGAGAAATTTACATTGTGGGCTCGAGTCTCGATCCGATGACCAACTAACTAACAATATCGTCAAGCGAAAATTATTACACTCAACGACAAAAAAAAACATTATTATTTACCAAAAAATTAATTTACCTTAAGAGAGAAATTTATCGTAATTGCACTGCTAAATTAATAATAAAAATAATTTTAAATTTAATTCATGTAGGTTGAAATTTAATTTAAATTTTTTATGGATTTATTCACCGTCCCTTTTTATAACTAAAAAGCAATAAAGTGTAAATGTGAAATGGAAGCCAATTTAGGTGGCCGACACATGCATGCGGGCAAGGGTCTACGGGAGGTAGAGCTGGCATATCCTGCCGGTCATTTAGGATATAGGGTCAAACTAATACGGCACAATAAGACAGAACCGGGCTTGACACAGCTTGATAATACAATAATCTCCCTTAATCGTAACTTTTTTTATAATTACAATTGAGTTCATAAATGAAAAATTTTCTATTTTTTAATAGTGTTGGTAGTCTATTAGGTTATTTTTTTTAAATTTCTCTAATTAGGTTATCGTGTTAGCCTAGCACGACCGATAAAATTACCGGACCGTGTTGCACACAGGCCCAGCACGGTGTTATCGTGCCCGGCCGGACCTTGCCCAGGTCTAACGGGTGGAGGCACGTAACTGTGGAAAAATTATTACTCTCTATGCCCAGTCCAACATATACCCTTTTGGGACCATAATTAGACACATTTTCGTTTGCTTTCCCTTGCTCGTTAAGTTTTGATCTTCTTCCTGTACCTTTTGTCGATCCTATGCCAATAAATTTCCGTTAGACAGAGCAGAGGACTCATCGCTTATTGCATGTTTGGCAGGCCGGATCGAAATGAAATCACTGTTCCGATTACTATTATGATTCCTTAGTTCGATTAGGTTAAAAAAAAAATGGCCGGAGTCATTGCACCGGCCCCTTTCCCGCGAGTTGACTCCGTCGTCGGACGGAGGGAGATGGCATTCCAGCCACTCATCACTTTCAATCTTCATCCACTGCCATTTTCTTTCTATTTTCTTCTTACGTTTCAATAATTATTTTTATTATTATTGCCATTATTGCTACTTTTTAACAGTAAAACACTGAAAATAAATGGAATTGTATCTTCTATCACGATCGAGAACCGAATTTGAGTTGAAAAAACTTATGATTAGGGACGATAATAGAGGAGCATATAGTAGAAAATATTTCCAAGTTAATTTGGATTTAATAAGTATATAATTATTAAGTGTATAATCGGTGAAATAAATATTTATGCTCGATTCTATTCCATTGTGATTAAATGTGAAACCAGGAATGGTAACCGTCCTAAAATAATGGAAAATTGGACTCAACATCACGAATTAAATTGCACAAATTAAATGAGAGAGAGAGAGAGAGAGAGAATTAGAGAGGCGGGCAGGCTCGAGCATGCAAAGTCAACGCAGAGATGGAGGGCTTGACTGCATGGACTTTGGGATGGAACAAGACACAAATTTCGTTCGATTTGGGTGCGAATCGAGGGGAACCTTCGAGTCTAACATCCTGACGTCATTGCTCTGCTCCACAAGAAGTAATTTGGTCCGGTAAGGGTGTGCGAGACCAATACAAGACCTGGATGATCGCCATTTTGAAGGAAGAACGGGCGCTGTGTGTTGTCCGACTGTGCCACAAGATCCTCTGGAGCCAAAGCCTGAAATCGATTCGCTGGAGGTGGAGCATGCGGATTCTGAAGTTGCGGATGATTGCCACATGCCATTATTCCTGATGGAGACTGCATCTGGAGTGATCTTCTAGGTTCTGATACCATTTTACAGTTACCAGCTTGAAGCCTAAATCGGAGAGTGACAGAGCACTCATGGAGTGCTGATGGGAGAAGAAATAGAGAGAAGAACGAAGGTCAAAATTTTCTTTAATAGCTCTAAGTCTCAGTACGTGTATTTATACAAGGCTCTAGCTATTGTTACAACTCATTAATAGAATTGGTTATGGGCAGGTAAGGTTGTTTCCTGCGGTTAACCCCGCTGCGAATACAGGTGAATTCTAGTCTAGTTGCCGATGAATAAACTTTCCGGTATCTTCTTATTGATTCAATTGATCTGTTCTCATAAATATGATTCCTTTAATGTCGAGCTAATTGTCGGTGCTTCAGAAATGGGTTTTCGTTCGAGGAAAAAGGCGGGGCGTGAACGTGTGCAATCGGATGACAACATCGATTTTGCCCATAGGTTGGACGACAATGGCATCAAATTCCTTGCCTACTGGAATCCGACGTCGTGTAGCTCCCCCCATCGATCCTCTTTTTTTTAGTTTAATTTTATTTGATATTGGCGGTGTTCAGTATCGTAACAACCGACTAATTTACCATACGATACATTATATAGACTAAACTTTACCACCAATTTCCAAATATTGACTTTCAAGAGTTTTAAACAGTAAATCAGAACTATTACATTATTTCACACTTGCTGTAATCGAGTGAATCTTATCTCACACTCCTTTTTCTAGCGGTCCTCCTTTTTGTCCAAAAATAAAATTCTATCGCTTTAAAAACTCACCTGTCTATTGGCCCTTATACAGTGTGCCTCCTTCTTTATTATAAATAATATATATATATATATATATCTTTGAACTAATATTTCTCTCATTAAATCTCTAAATAAATGAATTAATGATTAAATTTCATATCGGAAGGGTTGACGAAAATTTATTTAAAGAATTTATCTCAATCGTAAATTAATTTTAAGGTGTATTTTAGCTGAATCAAAAATTAGTATGAATGTAAACAAATATATATATATATATACATGTCTCTTCTTTTTTTAAAAAAATCTTATAATCATATGAGCAGAGAATATATGTGTATTGTGGACAGACTCGTAAATTATATTATGACAAATTACAGGGAAAAAAAATTGTCTCCAGCCATGTTATCTTGACCACGGACGATAGACATTGTGCTGACGATCCAAATGGGTGAATACATGCGTATTATGGACGGACTCATAAGTTATCCACTTAATTTAGGTACAAACGCTTATATTGTCAAGAACTTATTGTTAATAATAATAATTATTATTATATTTCCGGGTGGTGATGCACCACATTGTGGGCCCTATTTGATTGTAAAGCTAACAAAAGGAAGATACGATATAAGGTTGATCCCATGTATATCTATATCTATCTATCTATCCATATATATATATCAACTAGGGTTTTATCGGAATCTTATCGATTCACGATCAAATTTCAAGACATCGTGGGCCCCCCAGCGCCCCCACAGTGAATCACAACGTGTAACGTGGCCTAACAAGGGAGGAGTGCATAGTCGCGAAGCAAAGAGAAATGGGAGAAAGTAGAGGCAATCTGCCCTCGTCAAAATAATGCCATGCAGATCTTATAATAATCCTTATATCCTTTATACGAACCAATATTCGGATGTGTAAAGGTTGACCAATAAAGAATATATATATATATTATTTGAAAATTTTAAATAGAAGAACAGTTAAATAATTTTAATTAATATGTTAATTTTTATATTTAATTACTTTTTTATGTAAAATATAAAATGGTACGAGAGTAACTTTTCGTGAGAGTTGGATCTCGAACATATTAGCTAATAATCGACTTTATTGATTTTTATGCTTTGTCTTGGTAAATGGGGTGATCTGCTTGGTTTGACTGGTGGTGTTAATTAGCTCATCTATACTACCACTGACCATTCACTAAAAAAGAAAAGAAAAGAAAAGAAAGAAACAACATATGATTTAAGGTTTTGAAGAATTAGTGGCAGCTTTTTCTAGAGATCCACAACCATTAATTTATAATAAAATGTGTAAATTTCCAAAGTGAATTGTTACGTAGTACCCTGAAAATCTTGGGCTTCTAGATGAAACTTTGCGACTGTGTCAACAGTAGTCATCTCTTTGCTGGGTCGGAGCGGTCAAAGCTCGATCATCTTCGATGGAACATGAGTATCTGAATCCATTTTCATGCCCCTAGAATTGCAAATTCTCAATGGGACAGTCGACCGGGGAAGTGGAGTGAACGAGACATTCCAAGTCAACTTTGATGATAGATGATAGCGAGGTAGAAAATGGAAAGGAAATGGACTAGCGAATTATTATTAGCTGACAGCAAATTCGGTCAAAATTGGACAGCCCGTTACTCAATCGTCGGCGCCATTTTTGGACGACTGGGGAGGGGCCAGTGCTCTTCCGCCCATTCCATACGGCCGGATAATTTCATTCATCTCAGAAAATCAAGATCTTCGGTGAAGTCCGGCGGCCGAATTAATCAGCGGTCTGCCTAGCTAAATCGAGAGTGCGGGCGTGGTACCGTGGAACTCGTCCTCCTTCGGAAACTAATAATGTATCTTTCGTCCGATCCTCGTCATTGCCCCCGTGAATTCACAAGCTGCAGTGAGCTCGTACGGAAGCAAAAAGAAAGTGGAAATACCACTACTATAATAGTCGTGTGCAATAGGCTCTGGTGTACGAGATCCGTGAGTATATGTGCCATTAATATGGTCGGTCGGTACACCTCAATGTGGAGAAAACTTCAATTCAATTCATGTACTCTTTCTATACTGTAATGGGATACACACATGGAGGTGGCATAATATGAGATGTAACCGCATTTTTACGTCTTCAAATACCACTGCAAACCCCGATCGAGAACTTGCCTTTCCATTTTTCGGATTAGTCTTTTTGATCGGAAGCCACTGTGGCATTGGTCACCCTGATCGGACTAAATCTCCAGTCAACTCGACGAAGACACCCCCCGGCAGCGGGGGGGAGGTGGTGGGCGGCGGCGGGGGTCGTGGTGTGGGGTTGTTGGTTGGAAACCAAATATTCACGAGGGAGAAGATAATGTTGTTAAACGTTTGATTGAAGCACTATTTAAAATAGATTTAGGATTATTTAATCTAGTTACGATTCAGACCAATATGAATCAATTTAAAACTGTTTATAAATAAGTCGGTTAATAGTCATTATTAGTTTAATTT
>CXYZ01012155.1:1841426-1853958 GCA_900006705.1 Sonneratia caseolaris
CCCGGTCGAACCGGTCGAACCGGCCGGCCCGGTCCGGTTTTTAAAACTATGATATTAACCACTTACTCGATTAATTTTCAAAACTTTTCCTTTTTCATCTGCGTTTGCTCGATCCTTAAAATAGTAAAAATATAGGACATGCATTCCCATTAAAAAAAAAAAGAGGAAAAGGAGAAAAGGAGAAAATGCCAGAAACCTGTTTCCACGGGCAGAGGGAAAGTGAAAACTTATGGATAAATTGTACGGTCAAAACCCCAGAGGGCAGGTCGCGCACCGTCTCGAATTCAATCCTCCTGGAAAACAATTTTGTTTTTCTCACCCATTCTTATATGGCAAAAAAAAAATTCACATGAAATTAAAATTAAAAAAGGAATCGTTTCATTTCCCTCCTTTTAAAAAAAATAAATATTATGATATTAATCGAGTCTAGTGTGCATTTATCATTCAAATATCGCCAGCTCATTGCCCACTATTCCTCTTTGTTTTCTTTCCTAATAAAACAAAACAGGCGGTGGTGCTCACGCGCTATCCCTTCACCATATATGCACGTGTTTCGCGCGTGACTCGGTTAGCAGACATTTCATCCGTAGCTTTGAAACCGGACCGGACCGGACCGACTACTCGGGCATCAAACCGTCCGATTCTCTTTCCATTCCCCTTACGTAATCCACAAAAATACCGAGCAGATTGAACGCCTTACGCCAGATCGAGAGTATCAAGGCTCTAGTGCGATCTATTAGTTCGTGTGAGTCGATATATCCGTCTAGATAAGATAAAGAAGAACGAATAAACCTATGTGAAAGCAAACACTTAACTATAACTCTTTTTTTAGGGTAAATTACACTGAAATGTTCTATATATTTACCATTTTTTACACTCGATTCTTATATATTTCAAAATATTTATTTCATTCCAATATATTTGGTTGTCTGATATAATTGAATACTAATTTTAACGGTTCGTTGATGTGTTATTTAACGTTGTCATATGATAGTCATCTACTTATATGACACACTAGTGGCTCGACACGACAATAAATTTTCTGCCACATTGTCATGACAAATCAATTGAATTTTACCACACTAGTAACTTCTTGCCACATTAGCATATNCCATTTTTTACACTCGATTCTTATATATTTCAAAATATTTATTTCATTCCAATATATTTGGTTGTCTGATATAATTGAATACTAATTTTAACGGTTCGTTGATGTGTTATTTAACGTTGTCATATGATAGTCATCTACTTATATGACACACTAGTGGCTCGACACGACAATAAATTTTCTGCCACATTGTCATGACAAATCAATTGAATTTTACCACACTAGTAACTTCTTGCCACATTAGCATATCATGAACATGTTAGTATGCCGTTAAAATTAAGATGACTTAAGTAAGTTACGGAATTAAATATATATGATTGAAAGTGTTGTTTTAAAATAAGTAAAATTTAAATATAAAAAAGTGATAGATAGTAGGGTTTACACTATAATTATTCAATTTTTTTTTATATGTACACAGCCCCGATATTCATAAGAATAATAAATTCAACTAATTTAAGTTTGGAGCAAGTAACACCAAATTTGTTATATTAGGCCCGATGGCCGAGTTCAAAACACGGGCCTCGATTAGAAGCCCTATAAGATCTGTTGGGCCACCCGTTAGCCAGTCCTCGCTATCGGGCCGTCTCAAAGCCCAAGAGAAAACAGTCATCCGCAAACTTTTCTCGTGGTCGGGTCGTGATTTGTTAAATTAGGGGTTGGTTTGGGATGACCGTGTGGGTTGATGTACCTACCTAAGTTCCAATATAATAAACGTAAAGCATTAGCCACAGTAAACCTTTCTGTATATCGCCTGCACCCTCTTGCAGCTTCGGATTCTCCAACCCGACAGTACACCACCGGATCTATCGATAATAATAATATACATTATCTATATCTATATGTATTGAAGTAGATAGAATTGTACCGTTCAGATGGGCTGTTCTCATTGTGTCGATTTGAGTTATTTCCTCGATCAACCACGGCACAGCCGAATTCATCGTCTATGTAGCTTATGAATGAACCATTTAACATGTCGGTAAGAACCGGTCTGTTCGCTTCTTGTACCATCTCCGATCATAATGTGACCCGATTACGAGGTAGCTAGCGGCTTTATGGTAGGTTTGCTTAGTTCAACTCGTGGGTTGATCAGCACGATGACAGTTTCTTTTTCTTATTCTTTTTTAAACGAAAATTAAGCCATAATTTTATTATAAAGAGAATTGAAGATAATGACAGTACGGAAATTGGGCGGGCGCAATTTTATCTTAATATGAAATTTCTTTTCTCGTCATTTTCAGCTGTGCTCTCTCTCTCTCCACCCCGGGATGGACGGTCGTCGCCAAGGCCCAAGGGGAAGTATTGCCCTTATTCCTTCGAATTCGATCATCATCCGCTCTTCTTCCTTCTGCTAACCCTTATTCAGGAGCTATCCCTCAGAGAGCTACTGATTTGCTCGCGTTCGACTGATGGTCCCTCCGTCATGAATTGCCACCGCGTTTCAAGAATAGTAGCAGGGGAGTCTGGTGATGGATTCGGTCTAGTCAAATCACGCGTTTCTCTCTCTCTCTTCCTCTCTCTCATATCCTGCTGACTTTTCTCTCGTCACTGCTTCCAAGTCCTTAATCGCTGTCCCCGGAGGCATAACTTTGGTGCTCTGATTCAAGGTGTTTTCTCCACGAAGTTTCGCCTTCGAAGGTGTCTTTACATTTTTCCTTTTGTTTCTGCTTCATTTGATCAATGAGGAACGTGCCTGTGCTCTTTATTGCTTTTCTATGATTGCTCTTCGGTAGACTGCTGTTTTTATAGAATTTGTAGTCTTGTTTCAGTTTGGAGTTGACTCCTCCTGGATGTCCGTCAGGGTTTACAATTAGGAAGGACATCGAGGCGGATGGAAGCGTCTGGTGGGAATTCAGACGCGTACAGGGGATCATCTGCTGGAAATAGTAGCAGTAGTACCTCTAATTTGAGAAGATATAGCATATTATCAGCGTCAAATATTCTTCAGGCGCCAATATTGACATTGCTTGAACACTCGGGTTTGTTGAGGACCCCATCGAATCACCTAGAAGTTCAACCTCTGTTTAATGGGAGTGCTGCCTCTGGGGCAGTTCATAATCACGTGGAAGATACCTCACAGCGTGGCGGTGATGCGGAGGTTTCAATTAGGATAATCGGGGCAGGGGAACATGAGCACCACAGGGAGGGGGCGGGCCTGGTGTTGGGCAGTCATCAGCAAGTGAGGGAATCTCCTTCCCAGGAAGAGGTGTCTCTTCGACTGGCGGCTGGAGATGGTGGGCATGGTATTATAAGCAGTGGGGTGGATGAGGGGGCTCCAACTGTATCAGCTGTTGGAGCTGCTGATACTGAAGGTGGTGAGGGTGATGGTAGGGATTCCACTTACCAAAGATACGATATTCAGCAGGCAGCAAGGTGGATCGAGCAGGTCCTTCCATTTTCTTTGCTTCTTTTCGTTATCTTCATCCGACAGCATTTACAAGGTATCTTGTTACTATCTTTAAACCTGATTTCCCTTTGTGCATTTATGTTGCCAAAAGAGCTCTTTTTAAGTTCCGCTTGCAAGTTTTGGTTAGGTGCCTTCATATGTACACTAAACTGTCTTCTTTTTGGCATCATAATAAGTAAGCAAAATGATCTTGTCTGGGCTATTCAAGTTTGTTCCCTCCTGTGAACTGACACTTATGTGTTTGGTTTATTTAATAATTGACCACTGCCTTTCCTGCAAGGAATTACAGGTTTCTTCATTACAATATGGATTGCTGCTGTGCTGTTTAAGTCAAATGACATTCTACGAAAACAAACTGCTCTAAAGGTGCTTCATTCTTTATGCTTAGCCTGTTGACTCACTCTAGTTATGGTCATGATTGGTGGACTTTGTGAATAATGTAAGAACCTCAACTTTGGTTTCTGCAGGGAGAGAGGAGAATTCCTGTTCTTGCTGGTATTTCGCTTGCATTCACTCTTCATGTTGCCAGCATATACTGGTGGTATAGGAAAGATGATCTCTTGTATCCATTGATAATGCTTCCCCCTAAAGATATACCACCATTTTGGCATGCGATTTTGATCATTGTGGTCAATGGTATGCTCTTTCCCATTGTCTTCAATTTTTTCTTCTCGTATCATGTTTGATCAATTTTGAACTGATATTGTGAGGTTAGTTCTGAAAGATCCTTCCATTGCTTTTCGACCTGTGTATGGTCTCTAATATGAGAATGATTCAGGCATCATTTTGCTGAAGAATGATGATGCTCATGGTATATATGATTTGACGAATGAGAGGATGCAATTAAGCTGTTCAAAATATTGGGAGAGAGAATGGAAAAAAGAGAAGGAGATTGGTGACTGTGGAGAGATGGACTTAGGCATAAAGGGCTTAGCTTGTGAAGGTTGTTTGGTGCCATATTGCTGCATTAGGCCAAGGCCACAGATTGGCACTATGGATGAATATTTTGGTCATAGCAAGCATAATAAGCATAAAAGAAAAAAATGGGATGAAAGAAAGAGTCAAGGAGAAGATGATGCTTCATGAGAAGTCTAACTCTTGTAAGGTTATGGTGTGTTTTTTACCGGACCAATGCGGGGGCTGTTCCTCCTATTCTGTCTGTTCCTAATAAGTTACTTAAATTTCTTGGACCTGAATCACAATGAAAATTTGCTAGAAAAGACAAAAACAAGGGGGCGAGATCCCCTCCTCATATTTGGTTGTTCGTCAATTACTTAAAGTGTAAACAAGGTCCTGTTTTATTGGTGTTTCACTCACAGAGTTTTGTGGCAGCTCCTTAATCTTCCATGGAAAAAACTCCCTTTATAAATCTCCAATCTGACATTGCGTACACCATTCCTTCTCCTCTTTTGGGAACTGAACATTGTAGTTTATGTTTTGAAGTACAAGGACATGGTATCTTGCAGATACAATGGTCAGGCAAGCAGCAATGATCTTGAAGTGCTTCTTGTTGATGCATTACAGAAACAGTAGAGGGAGAAATTATCGGAAGCAGGTGATTTTTATCCTATTGTTATTGATGGTATAGCTACACTGTATTTTGTTCTCGGAATAGTTAGTCAAGAGAAAAAGCATATGTCTCCATCATGCCAATCTTAGCGTCTTCTCCTTAAGCTTCAGGTATATCCTTATACCTTGTCCAGAGCACTTTATTGTGACGTGTGAATTTTTATGTGCAGGGTCAAATGCTGACTCTGGTCGAATATCTGCTATTGCTGTATCGCACATTACTGCCTACTCCTGTCTGGTACCGATTCTTCTTGAACAAGGAATATGGAAGCCTCTTTTCTTCTTTAATGACAGGGCTATATTTGACTTTCAAGCTTATGTCTGTTGTTGAGAAGGTAAGGTGTTTTGTTCTAATTATGTGATTATTTTCTCTTCTAGAATTCTGATTCCTCTGGACATTTTTCTTCATGGGAAAACTTACAAGTTGAATAATTAGGTGCAATACTTCTTTACTGCATTGAGGGCTCTGTCCTGTAAGGAGGTCCACTATGGGGCCTATGCAACAGCTGAGCAGGTAGAATGCTAGGGGCATTGAACCTGTTTGTCATGCTTTTATTTTTGAAACTACCTATGATTGTGATTTCCTAGAAGGGTGCATGCCAAACATAGTAATCCTATTCTCGATGACAACATGCAGGTCAATGCAGCTGGAGATCTTTGTGCTATTTGCCAGGAGAAGATGCATTCTCCGATCTTACTTCGTTGTAAACACGTATTTTGCGAAGAATGTGTATCCGAGTGGTGAGTTGTAATCAGCGCCAAATCTTTTAGCTGCTTTATGACATACAATCTATTTGCTTCTTAAGTTTGAGGATTCTGGAACTTAAAAAGAGTCTTAGATAAGAGGTCAAGCTGAGATTGCAGATCTATGTTTGAGATCTAAGATTTCCTATATCAAGTATTTTTTCAGGTTCGAGAGGGAAAGGACATGCCCATTGTGCAGAGCTCTTGTCAAGCCTACAGACCTCAGATCGTTCGGCGACGGATCGACTAGCTTGTTGTTCCAGTTATTCTGAGACCAATATCATGCCATATTTGAGAACGAACTGTGAGTATACAACTTCTCTATCGGGATCTGATTATTGGAATCAGACGACCAGAACACTGAAGGAACCATCGCTGCGGGGGCTGTTCACAGTGGGGCTCTCTAGGGTTTGATTTGAATTGGCCTGGCTGTAGAATTTAAGAACTGGCCCATATGTCCATATATTTGGTACTGTGAAGGAAAATTGTACGTAGCCCGCGTTCAACATACGAGCAAAGTTGTTAATAGAACCCAAAACCCTCACCCCAGAAGGTGTAATTGCTTGCATGGAACAGCGCTAGTCGAATTTCCTGTAAGCTGCACGAAAACGATCGATGAAAGTGTTTGAAGCAAAGCCTTTCGGGAACACATTATATAAAGTGCACAGCTTGCGACACGAGGAAATTGCACGAGTGACCCCGATGATCCGGCCGTGGCCGAATTCATGGCTAATGGCTGATCTTTGGAAACACCGAGCACCGGCCGAAGGCAACATACCGAGGGAAACTCCTCNTTGCTTGCATGGAACAGCGCTAGTCGAATTTCCTGTAAGCTGCACGAAAACGATCGATGAAAGTGTTTGAAGCAAAGCCTTTCGGGAACACATTATATAAAGTGCACAGCTTGCGACACGAGGAAATTGCACGAGTGACCCCGATGATCCGGCCGTGGCCGAATTCATGGCTAATGGCTGATCTTTGGAAACACCGAGCACCGGTCGAAGGCAACATACCGAGGGAAACTCCTCGGATTATCTGAACCGAAGAGGTATCCTGCGAGTAGATGAAACCTTGAGAGTGATAACGTACAAATAAATGTACATTCATGTGACGGCACAATGGCCGAGGTACGGCCACACTGCGCGCATAACTGAGAGGCTCACACGGTGCCACTGCACCTTTCATTTTACTCTTTTCTGGTATAAACCGCCGGAATTCAATTGAACTTTGTCCAGCTGACTAATCCGAATAGCCCTGAGNAGGCTCACACGGTGCCACTGCACCTTTCATTTTACTCTTTTCTGGTATAAACCGCCGGAATCCAATTGAATTTTGTCCAGCTGACTAATCCGAATAGCCCTGAGTCGGCCTATTTAAGAGGTTAAGAGCTTTCCACCGAATGTGAACTCAACTCGAGTTCTCCCATTTTCCTCTTTAATCAGAGCAGGGCACGCATTCACATAACAAGCTGCTGATGACCTACTGGTAAATTGTGATTGGTTGAAGCAACCACGGAGGCCAGGTAGAGTCAGCTCTCATGCGATTTTATGCAGTTTATTGAGTTGGGGGATCACATTCTTGAATAATGCTAGGCCTTTGGTAGTGTTACGTTGATGGGATCAACACTGAGAATTGATTATTCAATTCATCTAACATATTTACAGTTCAACATAAAAAGTCACGATTGATTGCTTTCTGTTTCATTTATAATTAAAAAAAAAACCTATAAATAAGAGCAGATGTAGCCATCACTAGCCAGCAGCCCCGCCCCCATTCTATAGATCACTATAAAACAGAAGATCATAACCATACAGCTCCCTTCTTTCTCATGGAAGAATTCCAGGGGTTTGGATTGATTGACTGTACGAAAACCTCTCCGTATCAGTCAGCAAGATAAATGCGGGGTGGGGTGATCAGAGCGTATTCCCTGAGTGACCAGTCAATGGAGCTCCTAGAAGAGCAAGTTGAGGTAGAGGGTGATCCATCCCGCCATCGAAAGTATAGCTAAAATGTGGACCCAAAATAGCACAGAAGCGGCTTCCCTACCACAGCCCCGAAGATTAGCAAGAGCACCTATCACGTAATTCAGGCAATTAATCAGAAGCTGATCCAGTCACATGCTTGGGGAATTATATGTCCCTTCTAGTTCTCCCGGGATCTGTTACGAGAGCCTTTAGGGGCCCTCTGCAGTAAAGGAGATAGCTCGAGATACCTTCCTTAATGGGAAAAGAAGTGAAATTGGAAGAGATTTGTTTCATGAATTTTTCTGGGTTTTTGAGTTGGGTACTCACCAGAAAGCACTGATGTGGGCATTGAATGCTGCAGAAGTAAGACGAATCGGAACATCTTATCCCCAGCTGGGAGAAAACCCAGTTTATCTGCCAGCATTACAATGCCAAGACCAGTTGGAGGCACCAGCAGCAGACGTCCGAAGATAATAGCAACAGTAGTCCTCAGCCCGAGCTTTGAATTTCCCGGCCCTAAAAGGTGGCACAAAACAAATATTTACAATAGATGCCAAGGGAAGAATGCATTTGCTGCTTTTTATTATCCCAGAAAAAAAGTTAGAAGATAGACAAGCATTTAGATGATTCAATGTACCATCGACCAGGTTGCCTCCTAATGCCAACAGAATGCATGGGATCATGGCCTCCCTGGAACGGAGAGATGAATACATGGTAAGACAGCCAATAGCGAACGCTCATCACCCCAATTTGTTTTCCAGACACAAATACTGGATGAGGAGCAACTAGAAGGCTTAATAAACTTGCAGAAGTACGCAGAGGAAGTGGAGATGCTCACATAAGCAGTGATCTGAAAATTACTTATTCATAATACTTGGGCTAGTACGTACCCAAGAATAATGCAGCTGTCAGTAAAGAAGAAAAGAGGAGCATCAGGTGTAAACAGCAATCGCTTAAAAAATGGTATTATTCCCAGCCCCATTGCCAAAATCTGCACAGGAAAACAGTAAATCACTGTTATAAGAAAATCACTACACAACAGCGTGGAACCTGTATAAAAGCATACTTTGTTCTGCCAGCAATTAGAAGGAGTATCCTCCAAGCGTGAATCAATGCACAGTAGCTTTCTCAGCCACACAAAGATAAAGAGAAATGAATGAGATTGCTGAAGTGATGTGAAACTTACTGAAGCAATAATAGGAGGCTGAAGAATTTGTTTGAGCTTCAACTTCTCATATAGAAAATCTAGTATCTCTCTAATCTGAGACGAGAACTACCACATATCAGAGAAATTCTATGCCAAGTGAAGGGCCAAAAAAGAATATTAAAAAACCTTTGACAGTTGTCCCTGAAAAGGTTAGAAACTACAATCAAGCTAATCTCACCTTTCCCTTTTTAACTGGATCAATATTGGGTTGTGCTCCTTGCGTAAGCAGAGGAACCTTTTCCAGTGTTGTACTATTTTCATTCAGTGCACCTCCTCTCAAAGGGTGTCTCATGGGAAGATTCGAGTCCTCAATGTCAAAAGTTCCTTCAGGAGGAGGCGCCAACATATTGAACACATATGTGTATAAGATGATTGCACCGACCTGTGTATGCAAAGACTAGTTAAGTTATCTCAGAAAAGAAGATCAATTCATCAACCAAACAAATGTTTGGGTACGGCTTTTCAGAGAAGTCCCCCAACAGACATGAAGGCCATTGAGTTGCCAGAAAAGCAATAGATGAATAACTAAGTCCCTGGTCAGTCTGATTTGTAGATTCATACCAGAGACGTACCAACAGTGTTGCAAAAGAAAAGGCAGTTATTTAGTAATTCAATGGAAGAGACGAATGGGAGTTCAAGACTTACCCACTGCCCAAATGAAATATAGGCCGTGCCATCAGTGCTGCATATCTCGGAATCGCCGAAAGGATTGTTCTGGTCTCTACATAGTGCAGCTATCAGAACCAAGGGCACATTCCCAATGTTCCCTGTAATAGAGGTTACACCCATGTCACTCAAAGAACATGATGATTACGGGGAAAGATCTGAAGATTGATTTAATATATCAAACGATATAAATTTGATTCTCTGGAAGAACGGCACAATGACAAAAACAGCATCATTAGTCTCCCAGCAAAGATTTCTAATAACACCAAACGGCATCATTAATAGGCTGCTTGAGTTTTGTATTTCAGAAGTAACACGTATAATCCGTCTAACTATTGCTGCTTTTAAGGGCCTGACAGAAGCATTACTATATCCAGGGAAGAAGTTGCTCACCAATGGCAATCTGAATTATCGTGAATTTGAAAAAAGGGTAAGGGGGATGGACAATTGACGCGACAACAAATCCAATAAAGGAACCCAAGATGGTAGCAAGGACCACATTCATGGGAATAAACCACCTGCAAGAATCAGGAGAAAATAGCATCAAAGAAGTGCCACCCCAATATTCTTATGCTAACAGGAAAGGTACTATAATTGTAGGATCTGCGCTGCTTACCACTGAATCATCTTCTGCAAAGTAATAGCTTGCCCGAGTTGCGAAAATATCAGACATGGGAGCAGAAGCGTAAACACCAACTGTGCCAGCAGTCAAGATGAAATTACTTCAACACTTAGACAGGAACAGATCAAGATCATATATCCTATCCTTAGAACATCGAACCCTCTTGTCCAGTCGCCCGGCGCGAGTGGGGCCCGCTACTACATATTGCTCGACACTCAATTAATTACAAATGAAGAATAGACAATCGGTCCATTGATAATTTCAAATCGTATCAACTGAAAATTTTGATATCCAAAATCAGATTTTGGATCAGAGAGTTCAGAAACTGACCCCATTGAGCAACTTCCTGCCGCTAGTAGGCAGAATGTTCACGTACTTCGAGGCCATCATGAAGCCCAGGAAGCACATAGTGAAAACTTTCGCGATGGGCAGCACTGCGATCATGATGGTCGCAGACAACGACTCTCCTCCGGCCTGCGTCACGGGCAGAACCGCTGCTAGAAGTCTCTCCACTCTCTCCATTGCAGAATTAGCGAGACGGTGTTCCTCTGGCAGCGCCCCGAGGCCTTGAGGGGGCGGTGGAATCTCGTTGGGTCTGCAGAAGATTCGCAATCCGGCAGTTGGGGAGCTCTCCGAGAAGGAAATCTTTACACTCTTCCCATAAAAAAATAAACCCTGAGATACAGAGCTTCCTCTCCGGACCCCCTTCGAATCTCAAGCTGTTCAAGAACAGACATTCGACGTTCAAATTCTATGTTACAGAAAGCCCATCTGAGACACACATACGAATGGACATAACAACTACGAAAATCACAGACAAACAGAAGATAGAAGAAGATTCCCGGAAGAAATCGCTTGTTGTGGGACAAGAGCGTGCAGGGAATTGAGACAAGCAGAAAACAGATCGAATCAAAAAGAATTTTCGAGAAGAGAAAATCAGGAGAGATGGAGAGGGACAGGCAGAGACACGGACACAGGCAAACACGCACACCGGTGAAGGAGCCGCTATGGATTCGACGAATTCAGGAGTGAAATCATCAGAAGGGGAGAGAAACTTCTGACCTTTTGGAGGCTTAACCCTGTGTTGCCAGTGCTTCTTCCCCTTCTGTCACAGCTTCTTATCATAACATCAATCACAACCGTCAGAAGCCCACGTAAACTAATAAAGAAGACAAGTATGAGTCAGTGCTGTTCCCCTTCTCCTTATGTAAAATTTTCATCTAAATCATATCTACAATAAAAAAATATATATATATATAATTAACAGTGAGAATCATAGATATCTACTGCAGAAACGAAAATCATTTTGAGATTTATCCATATTTTTCATTCTGACTGAAACTGAAAATGGGTTCCTCGAAGAATATTGCTTTGCAGGACAACAACGCCATACTAACGGAAATCTCGCCTCACGAGAAGAGTCAACAGAGGCCGGGCGCTGCCACCGTCTGCAAGGTCTTGGAATTTTGTTCTGTTCACTTTCTTCTCTCTCTCTCTCTCTCTCTCTCTCCCCCCTGCGAAGACGGAGTGAACACTCGACAGTGCAAAATTCATTAACAGGATAATATCTGCACACGTCTAAATTTTAAATTTTTATTCAAAATTCTAAGGAAAAAAAATCCTGTAACATTCTTCTCTTAATCCCTCTTAATCCCTCGACCCAAACACAAACGCAGGTTAAATTGAATTTTACAGCACTGTATGTATATTCCGAATGTTTAATCATATATGGATATGGGGAGGCGCATTGCCCACTCGTCATTTCCTCTTCTGGGTGTGGTTATGGCCCACTACTTTTGACATTTTAAGAATAATGAATAATTGCTTTTTTTTTAACTACACCATTTTTTTTCTTCCATTAATGAGGTGACGTTGGACTTGGACACTGTCAATGGTATGTTCTGTCTTCTGATAATTAAATGCCGTAAAGAAGGGAATGGGGCCCAGTTTGATACATGGTCATAGAGTTGGAATTGGAAGGCGGAATTAAAATCGAAATTTGAATAATTATTTTGCCCTCCTTTGTATTTATTACATTTAATTACGTGGAAAAGAATGAAACAACCTCTCCCATTCTATCATTTCATTGGATAGATTGAATTAATGAATAACCATTCTTTTATGTGCATTACCGCTTTTACCTTCATATTTATTTTTAAAAACAAAATTAAAAATTGATAGAGATCAATAAAATGTATAAAAGTTGGAATTTTTTAAAAATGTTAAAGTATTTATAAATTTATAAAGC
>CXYZ01012155.1:1854845-1872839 GCA_900006705.1 Sonneratia caseolaris
GACTAAGTATGGGTTATCTTATTAGTTGTTTTTGGGTCGCAGAAGGGGTATGAATGCTCGGAAGAAAGCAGAAGGCAGGAGGACAGAGGATCCTAAATGGTGCGGATCATATGCCCATGATACATTCGAGAGTCTCGTCGTAACATATTTTTTTTTTCTCTCATTAATCATGACTGTTATAGAAATTAAAAAAAAGGGTCCAAACCGATGATAGCGAATTGTGTGACTTTTTTTTTCTTCCGAAGAACACCTTAGGAGAATATACAATTGTGGAGGTGGAGGCGGTGCAATTGCAAACTGTTCTTGATGTCAGTGGGAATGGAATCTAAAGAGGTACGATACACATAGTCTGACCGTAACGTTCACTCCGATGGGACCGACGAATGAACAGTTCAGCCGTCCCCATCGAGCCAAGTCATGACGCATGTGTTCTCTTCACCTTGAAAAGTATTTAAACGAAAAAGAGGGTTCGGCACTTACACCATCAATTTCTCGGTACACCGCCCGCGGTATGACCTGAATCGACCCAACAAGTAGTCGTTCACCTTGGTCTACGGCCGGCAAAAAAGTTAAATGGTGAATTCGGAACATCCCGATATCCATCCCGTGGCCGGTTTCTGTCCTTTCGCTTTTAGAAGAACACGCATGTGCACTGTTTGAGCGTGATGCAATGGAGAAGACAAAAAGGAGACTCTGGGGCCGATTGGTATCAACGTTTAGTGCACTTGATGGAATGAATCATCGTTTCATCCCGCACTCGTCAAGTCGTGGCCGCAGTGCCTTATTGTGCCTCAGAGCTTCATTTCCCGATCGATCAACATCGAGGGACCGATCTCTTGGGGACCATCCTATCATCGTTCGGATTTGGCGCACTGTGAAATTGTTAGATCGATTAGACCTTCCGCTTTCTTGTATTCTAAGCTCGGGTTTCGATCNCTGTCCTTTCGCTTTTAGAAGAACACGCATGTGCACTGTTTGAGCGTGATGCAATGGAGAAGACAAAAAGGAGACTCTGGGGCCGATTGGTATCAACGTTTAGTGCACTTGATGGAATGAATCATCGTTTCATCCCGCACTCGTCAAGTCGTGGCCGCAGTGCCTTATTGTGCCTCAGAGCTTCATTTCCCGATCGATCAACATCGAGGGACCGATCTCTTGGGGACCATCCTATCATCGTTCGGATTTGGCGCACTGTGAAATTGTTAGATCGATTAGACCTTCCGCTTTCTTGTATTCTAAGCTCGGGTTTCGATCAGATAAGATCGGTGACTTTATACGNGCTTTCTTGTATTCTAAGCTCGGGTTTCGATCTGATAAGATCGGTGCTGTGTGAACGGTCAGTGTCATCTCGAGCTACTACCGAGGCAGAGGGACACATGGACGTGTGTAGCATGGAATACTGTCAATGCGTGTGGTCTAGTGGGATATGGAAATGGAAATGGAAATGGAAATGGATATGGAAATTTCGTTCTGGGCCCGAAGTTCCACTCCCCCACGACAAGTCGTCCAAATTTGTCGATGATGTTGCAATCAAAGACTCCGCGTGTGTGTGAAAAGGATCATTCATATGGGATCTTAATATAAGATAGTCGTTATATTGAAAAGCCCTCACGATTCAGCAGTTGAACTGATAATTATAAATATCGCTGGCCGGTTCCCCCTAATTTAGCTCAACTTCGTATGATCCAACCCAACATGAATTAAGAAATTTGAGTGGAACAGATTCTCTTACCATCTGGGTCGGCGTGCGTTCGGTTTGACAAAGAGTTGTACCACGTCTCTAGGGTTGGTAGGCTCCTATCGATTAATGAAAGTGGGTCAAGATCTTAAGAGCGAGTCAATTGTCGGAAGGCAGTGCGTAGGGGGAGATCTCGAATGAACTTCAAAGCCCATTAATTTCTTTCTAGAATACCCGAACCAGAACTTTCGGTGGTGATGGGTCAGCGGGGTCTGAGAGTCTCCTCCTCCACCCATCTAAATTGGAAGCGTGGAGTCTTGAGCCGGTCTTCGGTTACCCAAAATCATGGACGGAAAGCCTCCTCCGGGAAGTCCAAATAGGAAAAAAAGAAGCCTAAACCAGAACAGCCCAAATAACTGTCGTAACCATAGTTTTTAAAATTAGATCGGACTGAGAATCGGTCAAGATATGGGTTCATAGGTCAAACTATTGGTTCAATGGGTCGAGTCGTGTATTTAATAAATAATTAATAATTATAAGTTAAAACATTATACATTGAATATCAATTTATAATTTTAAGTTTAAAATATATATCATAATATTTAAATTAATAAAAAATATGAATTTGAGTTTAATCAAAACAAAATATAATAAAAATGTTTTTTTATAAATGGAATGAATGCTAAGGTTGATAATGTTTTTTTTCTTTTTTTAAAATAATTTTTAATTTATCCAATTTTACTTTCGGTTCGGTTAGATTTGGTAGTCAAACCACAAACCAGCCGGTCTTGATGGATGTGACTAGATTTAGAGTGCATTTGAATCAGTTAAATAAATCGGATCGGTGGCTGCTCGGTTCCAAATCAAACCGATCCGGTTTAAAAACTATGCTCCTAGCCTTCAACTTCCTCTCTCTTTGGCCATTTCCTGCGAAGTTCTCCACATCCTTAGATTAGTGTTAATGGCATTTTGAGATCAATTCTCACGGGAACCAGTTGTAAGTAGTTCTTTTAAGCTAACTCAGTAACATAAGTTTGATTGTTGTGGTGTTTTTCGCCATTACTATGAAATCACCATAATAATCAACCGCTGTAATAGACTGGATATAAATATGTAGAATAGTTGTGGGCCTTTTGACCCCACAACTGCCACTGGCTAACCTATGGGATTTAGCCAAGTGGCCTTACCAGTCCGTAAGTACCTCAGAGACAAGAACCAATGGCTTCCCCAAAGGATGTGTGACACAAGCACCTTAACCATGTCTCTTTCACAAACCCACCCCCCCACTGTCCGTGTGAATCATGTGGACCATTTTTTCTGCCGATGCTTTAACACGAGTTTCAACAGTTTGGTGATGGAATCCAGAGGGCAATGCAAATCCTTCCTGTTCACTTGTTTCACGGGATGGAGAAGCTGCTGCCACCAGCACAAGACGAACCCTACTCGGTTCAGTTACCCTGCGGAGCAGGAATTGAACTGGCTGTGGAGAAGGAGAAGACAAATAAATGGGAGTTTACGGTTCCACCGAAATTTCAGTTGAAGAGGCAGAAGGGAGGACATCAAACATGGGAAAGCGTGTAACAACACCCCTCCTCCTAATCACAAGCTCAATCGAGTTTTGCAAGCAGGATTGCATAACTTCGTTCTTGTGTTCTTGAAATCTTTATTCAAAAGCAGTGGTCGCACCCATGTGAAGAAAGCACTAATGCATAAAATCTAATGAACTCTCTTTTTCTTTTTTAACCTTTACACTAGATTCCACGACAAATCCATGAACAGCTCTACTATGTAATGGTGTCTCTTTTGCGTGTAGACTCGCGATTTGCAAGGAGACCGTCATTATTGGGTCATGGATGTAGAGTGGAAGTATCATGTGGGGGAGTAGAACAGCGAAATGCTCGAGTTCAACACAGTGTCTGCTATATGATCGAAAAGAGTTCATCAGTATATCTCAGAGATCAATGGAAGAACGGAACTGTCTTCAGCAGAAGAGAAAGGTAAGGCACTTCAAACACGAAGATTTTTGGGCAGATATTAGCATAGAAGATTTCCCAGATTAAAAAAACCAAATTGCCAAAACCAACAAAATAAAGGCTCACCTTGTCAAGGTGATGTTCCAACCACAAACATGAGTTGAAATACATCCTATCCAGAAAACTATGAGCTCCACAGATTCCGAAAGACATTATATAAATAATATAGGCAAAGACAGAGTAATGAAAGATCTAACAAAGAGCTGATTTTTCAACTTTTCCCCCCGCTCAAATGTCCAAAGTGACAATTACCAAATTTGACTGAACTCCACGAATCTCTCTCCCCCAGTCAGATAATTCTTGGCTTCAATTTGCATCAACAATAAATCCTCAATCTAGTTACCACGAGCCATCATGTCTCACGCTCAGTATTTGGGATAATCTTAAGTTATGTTCGATCCCACATGCAGAAGATCAACCCAGTCAAACAAGGTTCAAGCGGCTAGGCTGAAATACCAATCCTTTACAAAGGCACCTTACTTCATTCTTTCCAAAGACGAGTTGGTAATAGCTGAAACTCAGCGTTTACTTACCAGTATCTACGAGACAGAGTATCAGTGTAATGAATTAGAGAGGGACTGTCACGATGCAAATGAACAATCAAGGAACTAATTTTAGCAGTTGAGGCAGATTAATAGAGAATCAGATGCCCTTCTCAATACGATCAGAGCATTCTAGCCAAAAGTTGTAGTTGGTGATAACAACAGAGTTGGGTAAAACTATCTCGATTGTTGGATACCGCATATATTCTTTCCTGACGGGCAAGAAAATTCTTCCAGAATGAGAGAAACCCAATTCTCCAAGCAATCCCATTTCAGTTCTCGGAAACTCATGGAGGACACTGAACTGGACATATCTAGGTAGATTCCAGATTTTCATGCAAATGCAACCCAATACTTGGCTCATAAATCCCTATACTCCGCAACTTTCCACGTTTCGTGTAAATCCTGGGCATTCTTGTATGACTTTATCAGTGTCATCTCCTGCCTAGACTCAGGTACGCTTCATGAGATCATGTTTCGTTCATACTCATCCAACATTCAGGTAAGATAAAATGACAAAAACAGAATACTGTGAAAGGACTAAGAAAGATGTGAAAAGTTGAAATTGTACTATAGCTCTTCGTGTTCAATTGGATACTGAGTTTATCCCATACACATCAAGACAGGGATTTTCACCGTCAGTGAGTGGCACCGAGAAGAAAAACTACAACTTTGTCTTGTACTTACACTGCTGATTCCCGACAGTTCTATTGGAGACAAACAGAGTCAAATCACAGGAACTCGTGGAAACCACGTGAATCCGGAATATATTCATCAGCATAACCTTACCGGAGATCTTCGTGTAAGTGTTGAGCGGCAACTCGCCAGAGATGACGTCGGAGTACGCCTGGGAGTCCGAAAGAAGCCGGTCGGCCAACAGCGTGAGCGTCAGGTTCATGGGCTTCGTCTCGCCGGCGGAGATCTCGTCCGCCGGGATCGGGGCCTCACCGACCAGCTGGCCCCGGTAGTTCAGCAGAGCGGCGCTGTTCTTGTACCGGAAGCCGACCTTGTTGGGGTTCTCGACGGTGAGCCCGAGGTTCAGGGTCACGTTGAGCTCGACCCGGAGCCGGAGCACGTCAACGGAGAAGTCGAGGTTTTTCAGGCTGACGGTGTCGACGGTGGTCACGGCGCGCTTGGGTTTGAAGACGGTGAAAGCCAGGATCACGATCAGGAGGACGACGGCGACCAACACCGCCACCGTCGCCGCACAGCAGGTGGTCCCGCGCCTGCGCCTGCGTCTCCGGGCATCCCCCCGTCCCTCCGGCGGCTTCTCCTTTTCCACCTCCATGTCGATTCTGGGTGTGAATCTCAACGGGCACCGGGAGACGGGGGGAAATTGGACGTCAGATTATGGGTTAGGAGATCGAGTGGGATACGCAAAGATCGGAGATTCTTGACCCGTCAGAAGCACACCTATTCGATTTTGAGCCTGAATTTCTCAATGCCGCGTAGTCACCACATTAATTACAAGCGTGTCGACGAGGCGGCGACCCAGAGAGCTGACTTACACAGGTCGAGAAGTTCTAATCCTAGACTGTTTAAATTTCGTAACATGCCCATCCGTGACCGCTAATTGAGGAGAGCCAACATCAGAATCACTCAGTCCTTACTCACTCCGAATTCCAATTAATTTATACCCAAATCATACCACCCAATATAACTCCATAGAAAATATATAAATTAGCGGGGCGNATTCCAATTAATTTATACCCAAATCATACCACTCAATATATACTCCATAGAAAATATATAAATTAGCGGGGCGTCCATTTGATGGACATGCTGAGGTTAGGCCGTCGGGGTCCGATTGGCCCGCCGCTCTCGTTGGTGAAGCCCCCGCGGCCCTTTAGGTGTCCCTCCCGTTAACCGATTTCCATCCACCTACCTATTCATATCCCGAATTGCATGCCGAACGGACAATGACGATGGAGCGAATGGCTCGTGATTCTCATCACGCGTGCTCGTTGTGCCAGTTGTAGCAACCCGAGAGCTACTTCCGTGCCCGTATAGCATTACTTCCCGTCGAGCGGATAGGACCAGCAGTGGTCGATTAAGTCCCCAGAGGGCCGCCTCTGTCACGTGACTACTAGCAGAGATGTGTCCTCGTAGGATCACGTGCAGAAGTGTTTCAAAGTCCGTTACTCGCATGTGAAGCGAACACGCCAAGAATGCCCCTTGTCGTGCATCTCTCTCTCTCTCTCTGAACTCAAATTCTCAAANGCCCCTTGTCGTGCATCTCTCTCTCTCTCTCTCTCTCTGAACTCAAATTCTCTCATTCTATTTATTCAAAATTGAGATACAACTGTGTGGGCGTGGTCGAGTGGTTCGACACTCATTATCCTGATGGGAGGACTCGAGTTCGAGTCCCATCTGCGGCGGGTAGCTCTTGACCCCTTAAATGGACCGACTCGGGGCGATCCGGATTGGTCAGCTGGACAAAGTCCAACTGGATACCGACGGTTTACACAAAAAATGAATTCAAAATTGAGATAGTGAATTCACTTACATCACTCAAAAAATAAATATAGCATTATATGGGATTGCGTTTATAGTTTATATAAAAATATAAATTAATAAATAAGACTACTAATTATTTTTATAAATTCATAACTTTCTTCTTTTTTTATTTATGGTGACATGCAATTTTTTTCTTTTTTTTTTTGAGGTTGCATTCTCAAATGTGTGTGGATGTATATATGCATGTGTATATGTGTATGTATACAAAGAGAAGTGGGTGAGGAGGTAGGCCGAACTCTTTTTCTCCAAACCAAAATTTGATCCCACGGCGGAGTACGTGATCCGTGCCTTCTCACCTACGTATGCCTAGCAGTGAGCCGCCCGTTTCCTGAGGTCTATATTTAGCTTATGCCCCTCAACTCTGCATTCTATCTCAAATGCCGCCCGAACTTTCGAATGNTCTCAAATGTGTGTGGATGTATATATGCATGTGTATATGTGTATGTATACAAAGAGAAGTGGGTGAGGAGGTAGGCCAAACTCTTTTTCTCCAAACCAAAATTTGATCCCACGGCGGAGTACGTGATCCGTGCCTTCTCACCTACGTATGCCTAGCAGTGAGCCGCCCGTTTCCTGAGGTCTATATTTAGCTTATGCCCCTCAACTCTGCATTCTATCTCAAATGCCGCCCGAACTTTCGAATGCCTCAACAGTACACCCCTTCTTTTAAAATTTTTTTTGTTTATGGGATCAATAAGTCGCAGTATTACACGCGTAATCTGGCAATGTGTTTCCAACAGAGCTGATCTCATGTCTCCCTCATCAAAAACAGTTCACAGTGGTATATAAGGAACAGAGCATGAGGGTTGTCGAGGTGAGACCAAATCCGGGGCTGAAAACACGCACTGCACATGGATGCCGATGCAGCCATATTTCCAAATTAAGAGCATTATCGCCGGCGATATTTCCATCATCCCAAGGTATCGGTACGAGTAAAATATCTCGATGCTAAAATCACTTGGAATTATTGCGGACAGTTTGATATTTGGAGAAGTCGGTCCGGTCCATCACTGCTTCCAATGAGGACGAGAGGATTCGAACCTCAGTCAATCACGTGGACTGGAGTGAGATTTCACGTTCAAGTTGGGTCGTAAACCTTCATTCTCATCGTCAAAATCCATACAGGGAGAGACTCGGTGGGAGCCCACCACGATCCAGTTCCAGGGGCAGTCTACTGTTAGACTGGGTTAGAGGATCCCTCGACTGACTGCCCGATTTCAGCTCCTCTTGACTCCGTATGAGCCCTTCAGCGAGCTGAGCTGAGGGGAGGAGGCAATGGAGGGGAGGCGGATCGCGGCGAGCCCTCGGCCGTGCTCCGGCCGTCGGGTCTTGGCGAGGAAGCGGCCCCGTTCGGAGGGGATCGTCAACAGCGTCCGGAAGCTCCAGCGCCGCGAGATTTGCTCCAAGAGGGATCGCGCTTTCAGCTTGTGCAATGCCCAGGAGCGCTTCCGTAACATGCTGCTAGTGGTACTCGATTTCTCTCTCTCTCTCTCTCTCTCTCTCTCTCTCTCTCTCTCTCTATACGTATATACATTTGTCGTTACATGTGTCTATTCTTTGAATGGTTTGATTTCGTATACTGCTGGGTTATCTCCTGTATAAATTAGGGTTGCAAAGTGCTAAATTTTGCTGAAATAGAGGTGATCAATGGATACAACAAATTGTCATTAGCGGTACCTCCAGGTAGCCAGGTTTTGGATTAAGTGGGGCTCTCTTTAAGGAGAAATTAGTGGTTGTGCCACAGAGACACTAACTTCTAAGACATTGATCAAACCTGTGAAGTTAATGGAGTGATTATGATGAGACATATTCGATTTTGAGCCTGGTAGTAGAATCGGCAGACGAAGTTGTGGAGGTGGCTGTTTCTAGACAATTTTCTTCCACTTTTTTTGTTGCTTTCTTTGCAAGTTTTTGTTGCATTGATCCTTGTCTTCAGTTCAATTCTGAAATGTACTGAAGGGTTGGTGTGATCACATTTATTAAGGTTTCAGTTCTGTTCGGTGTTCATCAAGTAGATGAGTGGTTGGAGGAGGATTAGTCAAGGAAATAAAATCGAAATGTTTTAATAGTGGCTACATTGGGATGGAACTGACCTAAAGTTTAAGACTTCACAGATAATAATGCCAGAAAAAGAATGAAAAAAGGGTTGCGTGCACAGTTTTGGAAATTTGTTGGAAACATGTCCTGAATAGTTTGTGGATCTTCATGCAAGACCAGTATATTGTACTCCATACTGGATTGGTTCTTGTCCTGCAACGTTATGAATACCGTAAGTATTTCTTGTAGCCTATACCGTGCACTGACATTTGATGAATAGTGCAGTAATCTTCTATATTGCCTATTGCATGGAGGTGGCTTTAGTCAATCATACTTATTGTTATTCGTATTAGATTTGTTTAATGCTCAAAACAAATTTACATGGCAAATTATGCCCTAATTCATTAAGTTTCAGAGACAGATGAGTTGTGTTTTCTTTTTCTAAGATGGAAGATCATCTTTTATTTGGACCAGGAGGAGTATGATACACATGATCCCAAAGGGCATCAGTCGGTGGTATTGCCTTTTCTTATGAAGAGGACTAAAGTTGTTGAGATTGTAGCTGCACAAAATATCGTCTTTGCTCTTAATCACTCAGGGGTCTGTGCCGCTTTTAGCAGAGGTAGATACATTATCCTTCTTTTAGAGTCTGAAGTTCCTAAATATTTCTTATTTCAGTAGTTATGATTCTTGATTTCTCATCCAGTGGATGATCTAGATGAGGATGAAATATTTGACTTGTAATTGTAGAAACAAATGAGAGAATCTGTTTCTTGAATGCGACCCCTGATGAAGTCATCCGAAGTTTGTTTTACAACAAGAACAATGACTCACTCATTACAGTTTCCGTATATGCGTCTGACAACTTCAGCTCCTTGAAGTGCAGATCAACCAGGGTTGAGTATGTGCTCATTGCTCTCTCCTTCTCTCTCCCCCCTATACCATTCGTTACTAGCTGTATTACATTGTGTAACAACAGATACATAAGGAGGGGTCAACCTGATGCTGGATTTGCTCTACTTGAATCTGAGTCATTGAAGTGGCCTGGTTTTGTGGAGTTTGATGATGTCAACGGGAAGGTCCTCACTTACTCTGCCCAGAATAGGTAATTCTGCATTCCATTTGCTTGCATGATATGTTTGGTCATCTCTTACTTAGGAGCTGTTTGTTGCAGTGTGTACAAGGTGTTTGACTTGAAAAACTACACAATGTTATACTCAATATCTGATGAACATATCCAAGAAATCAAGATTAGGTATCTCTCTCTCTCTCTCGCATATCTTTTAGTTATTTGCTCTATGGATGTTGAGCTCCTGTCACATTTTTTTTTAAACTTTGTTTTAAGATGCTGCTGAAGTACTTTTTGGTACATTCAGCTACTCTCTATATGTTATTGGAAGGTCGCTATCACTAATGATCACTCTAAATTTTTGTCTCTTTCTCATGCATTTAACAGTCCAGGCATAATGTTATTGATTTTCGATAGAGCCAGCGGCCATGTTCCTTTGAAGATCCTGTCAATAGAGGATGGCACAGTGCTCAAATCCTTCAACCATCTACTCCATCGCAACAAGAAGGTGGACTTCATTGAACAATTCAATGAGAAGCTTCTCGTCAAGCAAGAGAATGAAAATCTCCAGATCCTTGATGTATGTAAAGTTCATCTTTGTATTGCTTCCTGCCTCTCTCTTCTCCAGTCAAGGGGCTTCATAGAGACCTAATCTAGAGCCACAAGCACAACCTCTAAGAAAAGAGAAATTCTGCATCATTCCACTAAGTCCATACGGATGGTTATATAGTGTCAAACAGGGCACGTGGAGTCAAACCTGAGACTCATCACGTTGGGCTGATTCCTTAATATTTCAACTGACTTATGGGGTCTGACAATTTCTGTTATCATTTAAAATCTTTTATTAACAATTCTTTGCAGGTTCGAAATGCTGAGCTTATGGAAGTCTGTAAGACAGAGTTTATGACCCCATCAGCCTTTATCTTTCTGTACGAGAACCAGTTGTTCCTAACCTTCAGGCACCGAATGGTTTCTGTTTGGAACTTCCGGGGAGAGCTTGTGACGTCGTTTGAAGATCACCTTCTGTGGCACCCCGACTGCAACACTAATAACATCTATATAACAAGTGACCAGGATCTCATCATATCTTATTGTAAAGCTGATCCAGATGACAACTGGACTGAGGGAAACGGTACATTGTTCTTCTATGTGATTATCTTTTCTCCGAATAGCGGCAAGTTCGACAGCAAGATCCATTGTTCTCAAAACTGAAACAGGCAATGAGCCAGTAAGGGCATTGAATCATGGATGCTAATCCAAGTTTGATGGGTTTCTACCCTGTGTAGCCTAGCTATATATGATGGTTCCTGAAATATTATTGCAAAGATACAGACAGTTTCCTTTCTGGTTCTAATTCGTAAATTAAGTATGAATTTGAGGATGATGTTGTAGCAGTTTTGGAAGTAATAGATAGATGTGGCAACTCACACCTGCCTTTTCTTGCTGTTTTACATAGTGGGTTCCATCAACATCAGCAATATCCTGACGGGCAAATGCCTAGTGAAGATAACTGCAGCCAATGGCGGTGGACCTGATGTCAGCCAGCACTGCAGCAGCAGTAGTGGGAGCAGGAGCCGCCAAAAGCAGAGCCGCATGCAGATGAGGAGCACAGTAGCAGAAGCCCTGGAGGACATAACGGCTCTTTTCTATGATGAAGAGCGGAATGAGATCTACACAGGGAACCGACATGGTCTGGTTCATGTCTGGTCTAATTGAGGTGGAGAGCATATAATGCCACAATGCCATGTCAGGCACAGATCAGTGGAAGCATAGAAAGTGGAATTCCCATACATAGCGTGGCCTTTCCATACGGATATTCCATGGTATGCTGTCATTGTGGCCTTATATTATGACTTCCCCACGGTTAGGACAGCCAGGGTGAGATATAGCTTGGGTTCACTCAAAGGTGGATGAGACCGTAAGTGTTTGTCTGTTGTAAAATTAGGCTCAGACTTACGGGTGGTAACTTGTGTAGCCTTTCTGATCCTTTTTTGGGTTTAATGAGTGAATTTTGCTTTGCTACGTAGGCTTTTGATTAGACTGATATGATGATATGCTTGAGATAGAACTTCCAAATTCTTGCAGAACGTTGTGATTTGATTTTTACAATGTATTGGAGACACGGCTGGGTTCGAATTCTCTTAGTTTTTGGTATATCTACAAGAGAGGGCGGCACACAGACCCCCTCATCGACTCACGAGTGAAGAGTAGTTAGTTCAATGCTTGCAGTTGCTCTACCAGTTAGATTCCAGAGCCAGAGAAGATCGAGAACCCAAGTTGATGCTGTGAGCGCAAATGTACGTCCAATTTGAAAATATTTGTGTACGTTGTGCGACATTCAGGAACACAAAATTGGCCCAAAAGATTTGTGGCATATGCGATCCAACACGATCACGAAACCCATGATCATCTTCGCATCGTACCCGGGCTTGATCACCAGGCTGAAGACATCATTCTCTAGTACAACACCACCGTTCTTCACCCTCTTCCTAGATATCACAGCCACGAGTTCACCGCTCGAGCTGCGGATGCAGCAGTTCCGCCTCTCGAATGAGCCCTCGATCACGAAATCGGATCCTCCACGTTGGCTCCTGCATGCAGTGTCCCTATTCAGGCACACCTCGGCCTCGGCCTTGGAGCTGGAAAAGAGATGCCGGGAGCTTCTTCTCATTGAGAACAGTCTCAGCTTCGTCGGGATCTCACCTGATCTGCTGCAGTCATAATAGCTTTCTCCTTTGTATGCGTTCCACTGGCCTCGAATGCTCCACATCTGGTCGCAGTGAAGACATTTTACTTAAAATTGACAATCCATGGAGATATGTTCTCTTCATATGACAATGACAATTTCTCGATCCCTGTCGCCATAGAAAACGGTCTCGAGCAGCAAATCACGAGTTTTTCCCTTGACTTCCAAGAAAAGGAAACCGCAAAAACACTGACACTCTTCCGCAAACGGGTGAGTTCTTAGCCTGTGTAATTGTTTTTACCTGTGGTCTCAGAGTTAGCAGAGCGTTCCCAGCTCCATCCATGAGCACGAGTCCGCCTCCTTCACCAAAGCTCCTCGTCCTCGAATAGTTATCGACCCGGAAGGCCAACCTTCCACTCCGGTCGAACACCGTGAACCCATCCGTCCCTTGGAAGGTCATGCTGGACCTCTTCCACACAGTCAGCTCCTTCAGGCTCGGGCTGCCTTCATGGGCCTCGACGGTCTTTGCGAGGAACGTCTTGGTCCTGCTGCTCGTCGAAGCAGGATGAATCCTAGACATCGGTTCCGATCACACAAGGTTAAGGAGCTGCTCGTGGTATCGGAAACTTGGGAGAGAAGGTTAGGGTTTTTCTCTGAAGAAGGATGCGATGATGGCGAATCTGAGAGTTCGAAGCTTGGGAGATACATATATATATATATATTTTTTAAGGACTGGGTTACTATTAGAGTGGGACTCCCATGGACTTAATCGCCAAATCTATATATATATATACACACACACACACACAGAAAGAGAAAGAGAAGCTTTGTCTAGCTCAGGATGGGCTGTTTTGCTTAGTGGCAAACAGTACTCAATTGCGTAGGGTCCTCAGCTTGTTATGATATCACAAGTATCATTATTCTATGTGATATGGCATTTCTTTTTCTAAATAAATATTGGATTAGGGGAGTCTCGTAAATCAGGAGATCGAGCCAAATTGTCTTATATTCACATTCGCCAAGACTTATTAAACTTTTAAATACCGGGGTTGCATGTACTTAAGATATCGGAATCCCAACAAGTTGCATTTGTGAGGATGTGCTCGCAACTTNAATATGGCATTTCTTTTTCTAAATAAATATTAGATTAGGGGAGTCTTGTAAATCAGGAGATTGAACTCATTAATGGATCGAGCCAAATTGTCTCAGATTCACATTTGCCAAGACTTATTAAACTTTTAAATACTTGGATTGCATGTACTTAAGATATCGGAATCCCAGCAAGTTGCATTTGTGAGGATGTGCTCGCAACTTCAATTTGTTCGATCAACAACAGATGGACATGCATTGGGTGCAATTGTACACGTCCTAATTAATTAGGTTTTTCTTTTTGTTGGTTGGTTGTGAGTAGTAATTTAACTGTCGACTTAACTGATTGAGCAAATGGGCATCGTTTATTTTATTCATAGGGTTTAATTGGAGTTGTCTTTTTGCATAAATTGAGGATACGGTCGAGGAAATCGGTGAAGCCATCATTCCTCTTTTCTCCACCATTGTCCTGATCTTTCCCAGCATCATAAAGGCATTTGTCTTACGTTCCCCATAGAATCAATCAACCATATCTTCGCCCACCCCCACTCCCTCTTGATCCGCCCAATGTCCGGCAATAATAATAATAATAATAAATAACAGAAGATCCCAACTGTAATTCGGTATACTCTCTTTCTTAGATGATAATACATCGAATTCAAATTTTACATGAATGAGAAAAGAAAAAGGATTCATGCTCGTAGACTTTGGACTCGGGTTGTTGAGATGAATTGAATCCATGGGCATTGAATCGTAGACAGTGACGATTACCTTTTCTTCCGTATTGGCAGAATTGGAAATTTGGCTCGGTAGCTTTTGGAGTCCACTTCTCCCACTTTAATTATGCGACGAAAGAGAAGAAATCATGGCTGGGAATCATGTTCACGGAAGCACTACCTCTTCCAGACACTTATTAGAACATAATCAATCCCTCCTTTATCTCGGTCGTGCTGATCCAATAGCTTACGGCCGATCGCCATTGCGGCCGATATAATATTAACGCGATGTCGGCTTTGTCTCTCGAACCGGGACCTCCTACTTGTCGAGTTGCTCGTGTTGTTGATCGTACGATGAGATCGGTCGAGAGCAGATTCATGCACATCGTTGCCCCCAAAAAAACAAAAAAAAAAACCCCCACTTTCATGATTTCATCACAGCTAAGAGGCCACGGATGTTCTCGTAATTTCACAATTCCATCAAATCTGTGCCCATAAACTAGTAAAAATATCATTAAATTTCTTTTATTTAAAATATTCTGAAATTAAAATGACCACCGACCAGAACAGTTATTATTACTAATTCAGTGCCCTAAACAGTGATTAGCAGTAAATAAATCAATCGCGCGCCTGTTCCATTTCTAGCGGCGTTTGCAGGACCTCGAGCGTGGTTTTCCAGACATCGTCATTCTATGTTCGATGGCTAATAATAATATGGGACGAGAAGCAGTAATGGCATTCTCGATTACGTTTTAAGAGTTTAATGATTCGATCGTTGTGTTGGCAGAGCCTTCTCCTCCGACCGTTGACTTTCGATGTTTCCTCCTCCTATCCACCGATGGGTCTCCATGGTAACAGAGAGAAAAGAACATGGGGAGCGAGGAAAAGTGTGGCTTCGAAACAAGGGTCAAACACAGCTCCATGTGACCGGTTTGTCTTGACAGCGAGATCCCTTGGCCTCTTCTCTTCTGTTAAACTCATTTCAAGTTGCCGAGGATGATTCTTCGCCTCCCTAGTCATGATGGTTGGGGGAGGCGTCAATGGCGGTCAGAGATCGGAAGGAACCGGTTTGGGCGGATCCAATTCCCGTCTCCGATCAGCCTTCGAGGAAATCGATCTGACTGTGTCGGTCGATATAGATTCCAGAGGAATTTCGTAGACCGTGATGGCGAATCATGAATAAGCCAAGGAGAAAGAAATGCATTAAATTGCCGGCGAATCACGTAAGAACCCGTTTTATTATCCGTAACTTGCGATTTATGCACACGACAATTTACCGAGGCGGATCAGTCTGAGAGAGCTCGCTGGAGTCTCTTGCTCTGGATTGAGAGATATACAATTTCGAATTCCATGAATTTGGGACCAAAAAAACAAAAGAAGAAGAAGAAGAAGAAGAAGAAAAAGAATGGTCGAACGAAGTTTGTTCTTGATTTTTCCTCCCACGATTGCACGTAACTAATCGGGCAAAATTACACGAATACCGACTTTGGTTTTGTCCTCTCAATTAGCAGTAAGCAGTGATGATGCTAAGATTGGAATGAATCCCCATGTCGCACGGTAATAAAATTCGGATAACTGATTAAACAAGTGGGGCAGCTGGCATGCACGGCCCCCTCAAGCCATGATGCCACTTGAATATGTCCCCCGATCACACTGCACCACGTTCTTCACTTCGTCTCGTGGGCATTAATTAATATGAAAGATGGGTTAGTTTCAGCTAATAAGTTGAAAATACTTTAACATTTTGGGTTGTCGAGAGGAAAAATAACCCAGCAATGTGAAGTGATACTGTGATTAGGAAAAAGAAGAAGAAGAAGAAGAATACGACAAGTGAAACATTTTCCAATAGCAGCACGTAGCTTAGTAGTTACAGGTCACAGCCACTATGTATAATATGTGCAAGGAAGGCTAAGTGTCTCGACGAACAGAATTAGTATGAAGTTGGAGACTCAATTGTGTAGTTCGAAGGGTCCCTTCGGTGTAGATGGAAATTGAGTTGAAGGCCACTGCACTGCGGAGGATGTGCAGTTGCTGCAAAGTCATGGGGACGAATGCACAGAACCCCTGAGCGTCAGGTCAGCCGCAAGCCCGACGGAAAGGATGGCAAGCAGGTGGGTCATGAGATTCCTGGCTGCAGAATTTTCAATGTCCGGCGAGGAGTGGGAAGTGAATAGCCCTGTGGAGGGATCTCGTGAGTAGAAGAAGCGTGCGTGGGTCAAGGAATCAACCATGTGAATTTTTGCCCCCTTTCCCCCACATTGGAGAGCTGAAACATTGTCTGTCCAAATTATGCTAAATGAAAGCGACCTGTGTGATTAGGACATTTCGGGGGTATTCGACTTCAAAATGATAGGGTTTAATGATGCTTATTGACTACTCGGGTGTAGCTATGATCCGTGCAACTCCACTGTAGAAACCCGGTAAGTCTGGATTTTGCCGAGTTCGAAGGCACATTGCTGATAGCAGCAGCCCAAGGAACCAACTCATGCGCATAAGCGTCAAAGTCACTGAAATCCGACTATCGTAAGCTGCGGGGTTTTTAAATTAGTGCCATGTCGGTCTTTTCCTTTGATGGTTGCCAGAGACATAGCAAGGGAGGATGAAAGCCTTACAGGACCGACTAGCAAATGGAAATTGTGGCAGTAAAATGCCAAAGAACTTGACGGAGAGCAGACAAATATCCGACTGCAAGAGAAGTTAAGCTCGGATCCTGCCTGTTCGTGGTACAGGCTCCGAAAAATGCATAGGCGCCCAGGCATCAGTGCTTTGACTGTCGTAAGTTGCAGTTGCCTTGAGCAGAACATCAAGCCAATAACCGTCCAGGTCGACATCCAACTAGCTCATTCCACCATCTGGGCACATATAGGATCTATAAAACTACCACCGTTATTGTTCACTGCATTTAACTTCTGCTATAATTGGATTTTTGAAACACAGCTTACCCGAAGCAAGAATCTTTCTTGATGAAGTGGCTGAAAGTCAGGGAAGTTTATATGCTCGCTTGGCAGCATCTAGAGTATTGGACAGAAGCATCGCGATGGTCATCGGTCCCACTCCTCCAGGTACTGGAGTAATAGCTGATGCCACCTTCACTGCTTCCTCGTAACACACATCTCCCAAGAGACTGTACCCATGCTCGCTGTCTGGGTCCTGCTGATTCATTTCACTGTTCAAGTCAGAAATCTTTATCTATTGAAATCAAAGAGGTCAGTGGTGGACATAGTAGAACTTAGTTGGATCCATTTTGGACCCTTCCTGAGTTAGAATGCTGGATAACAGGATATGCGAGACATAGAATAGACCACTGCTGTTAAGATCGGCTGTCAGTTAACATTGAAATGGGAGCAGAATCATTGTAAGGTTGTTCACCTCTACTGGGAACGTGCCCACATCAATAACAATGGCTCCCGGTTTAAGCCAACTGCCACGGACCAGGTTTGGGACTCCTGCAGCTGAGATCACAATGTCAGCCTCATGAGTGATGTCTTCTGGATTCTTTGTGAATGCATGTACTACACTAACAGTTGCATGGTGCCTCTGCCAAAACAAATTATGACCTGGTGTCAGCCCAGAAAAGAGAGAGAGAGAGAGAGAGAGAGAGAGAGAGAGAGAGAGAGAGAGAGAGAA
>CXYZ01012155.1:1873255-1883631 GCA_900006705.1 Sonneratia caseolaris
AGAGAGAGAGAGAGAGAGAGAGAGAGAGAGAGAGAGAGAGAGAGAGAGTAACTTCAAACATGTGGACAACATTTTCCCTCTCCTATTACTTGGACCCAATTCAGTCCCTCTTCTTGGTGTTTAGTCTTTGACTCCTTTCTTTATGACTCTTGCCGACATGGCACATTTTCTGATATGTTTGAATGAACAATATCTTCCAGATTATTTGGCACCACATCGCCCCACAAGTAACAGGACTTAGAATAAAACAAACTTAATTATTAGGAGAAGCAAGTGCTTTTGTCTTAAGGAAATCCTTTTACTTGAAAGATGTGAGAGCACTTATAATGGGGCAATTACCTGCAGGAGCAGGAAGACAGGCAACCCAACAATGTTACTTCTACCAATCACTACTGCCTTCTTTCCCATGATCTCCACTCCTGATCTGATCAACAACTCAATGCAACCCTTTGGTGTGCAGGGGATGAAAAGAGGCTCTCTTCCTCTCATGGCAAGGTCACCCATATTCACCGGGTGAAAGCCATCCACATCTTTATCTATGCTCAGTTCATTTAGAATTCTCTCCTCGTCCAAATGCTGGCATAGAAATATATGCAAGTCAATAAAGCAATAGCCAGCCTTTTCACTGTATTGCACATCAAATTCTTAGTCCCTTTATGGAATCGCTAAAATAATATCATGCTCCAAATCTCAACTGATGAAACAGGTCATCGTCCAGAACATGACCCATAATCCTCAAGTCTACTTCAAATGCTCAATCAATCTGTGGAAAGAAAGGGCTTAAACGCTTGGATTCTTGATTATCCATAAATATATTGGACTTGCCTCCACACATTCAGTAAAGTTAGGCAAGTGAACATAGCATTGCTGCAAATGACAGGTATTAGGATAATATAGCTGGAGTTAATTTCCAGAACCAAAATGTGAGAGAAGCTCTAACTTCATTAGAAAGGACTGCTATTGATAAAAGACAGTATCTTCTCATGTTCATTGGACTATGAGAATCATCTCCCTTTTGTCTACAAATGCATAGGCTCGTTATAGTGAGGCATCACAACCCCAAGAAAAATCCATTGAAATTATATACTGAGTATAAAAAGACAAAATTGCCAAAACAATATATATATATATATATATTTATTTATTCAATTTTTAACTGTCTCATGCACATTGGTACTCCTAATTGGATATTGCACTATCCCATCTTGTATAGATTTATCCATTTCTCTTCATTTCTTAGCACTTGACAGTTCCCTAGAGTTGCACACTGGAGAATATAGGAAACAAATCAATTCAGAAAACAGTGTACATTTCGTAAAATTTTAACTGAGAAGGTGATTTGGAAACTTATTCAAAAGTCAATAATTCAGAGCTTAGTTTAAGAAACTTACGTCAGGTAGAGGAAGCTGCACAAGAATACCATGAATTGACGGATCTTCGTTAAAACTTGATAAAGCATTTAGAACATCACATTCTGAGCAATCATTTGGCAGTTCAGTCAGCACGGACTTAATTCCAGTTTCCTCACAAGCTTTAATCTTATTGCGGACATACGTTTGAGAGTCCTTTCTATCTCCAACCATAATCACACCCAGCCCAGGAACCTTCTTGATGGAGTCCTTCATCCTTCTCACCTCATCGGCTATTCCTAACCTAATTTGCTCCGCAATCAACTTTCCATCAATTACAGCTGCATTCCCTTCTCTGGCTGAGGTGAATATAAAAAACAACCGCAGCATTTCTTAGGAAGCACAAAAATAACATGATCATTGAATAGAACGAAAAAGACACTTTGATTCTCAAAATAAGCTTAGCTGAATCAACAAAATTCATATGATAAAACAAGGAAGTGCAATAAAAGGATGAATAATTGCAGGCATTCAGGCACCATGTGGTTTACGCATGTGAACTTTGAACATTTACTCTAAGAACACAAAACCAAGTCCTTACCCAATTAAAGCAATGCAGGGGAACTCCATCCCTTCGATAATGCTCAAGTAAAAGGAAAACAAGGAATAATAATCTAGATTGACTACACCAGTCTTTATTTATTTTTTCTTTTTTTACTTTCAAAGGCAAGCAGGGGTAGAAGCATAGTCCACAGCAGGCAACAGAACAATGAAATGTAGACTATAGAGAAAGTTTCTAGAATTAAGAAATTAATATCCCTACTAAGATAACAAGAAGAGAGCACTTGGTATGGAAACTAACAATGGATCCACAGCAGTACAAATACAAATGCCTCAGATATATATCATAAACAATCATGGGGTAAAAAGAAGTGAAAAAACACTTGGAAAAACTTCTTACAGTAATAATAAGTTGGTGGGGGATTAGACGGGGTAAATTTAGGAGGCCAGATATCGGGAAGGTCAAGAGAGACCAGAGGTGGTGACCATATGATTCTTCCATTCTGTCCATCTTTCAGGCTATGAATGAACCTTGCAGCAATTTGTATAGATGGCATAAATTTTGCTGCCTTTTGCCTGAGCATTCGCATCATCAGAGTAACTGTTTTGACCCTCCAAACTCCAAACCATCGTTTTCTTTTCCGTCACATTTTTCTCATTGCCTAACGCTCTCCTTAAACCAGGGCACCTGCAATAGCAGCATCAAAGCCACACTCTCAACAGAAACCAAGGGCTGGGAAAATGCAACAAAATGACAACAACTAGACAAGAAAGATTACAAAGCCCTGATCAACCAGCTCAATATTTGGAGAAATGAGGGACTCTCAAACCAGGCCCACCTCACATGCTATCCAAGACATCACTTCAAGTATTTGCGTGGCTCCATGTTATTACCGCGCCAAATATAAGGTAGCTACCCTACTAATTATTGATTCGAGATTCTCCAGACTATTAAATTGAGAAAACTAAGGGCAATTAAGATTCATAAGGTCACGGCTGATGCAACCCGCCATTGAGCTCGACTCAGTCAGTAAACAGGAAACAAAACAACATTTCAACGGTAATTCAGCATAGAAACATGAGAATGATAGGTATACGCATATATTATACTCGGAGATGAAGATTGTTGAAACACTCATAAGCGGATGACTTATACACGAACCGATATCGGATTGTGCACCATGCAGTTAAACAATTTAGAATGAAATCAACCTGAAAAAACATCAGAGGTCGACAAGAAACAGCAGATTGACTTATCTACCTCGGGATTGTAAGGTTCCTGTCCCAGAATCAGGCTCGGGGATTTCTTCAATGGCTACTGAGAGATGTGGTCAGCAGCATCCGCTCCACCACATCCGAGAGTGACGAAGAGGCGCCACTGGGTTGACGACAGTGAGGAGAGCTTCGCTTCTTTGCCGGCTTTGTCTGTTGCAACAGCTCTTCCCTTTTATTCTCTACGGTCCCCGAACGTTTGCCATATTTCATTTGGACCCCAATTCTTTATACTCTTCCTCACTAGACTCTTATACGGCGGTTTCACTTGTAGGCCATATCAGGGAAGAGATGTAACAGCTATCTCAAGTGGATCAATCGACGACAGACGGGTTCAAATATATGCAGATGCAGTATTCTCGAAGTCGGGAAGGAGTGTTCCTGCACTAACTGGACCGAACCCTTTCTTGGTTGAGATCAATCCCTTCTGTACCTTGTCTATCAAAAGTTGAGATTCTATTGCTTTTGAATCTGTGAGTGATTTCGATACTACCAGAAAAGCAACTTCACCATACCACTTAATGGACAATTCCTTCCGCTTATGAAGGATGTGAAACGAATTNGCATACCACGTAATGGACAGTTCCTTCCGCTTATGAAGGATGTGAAACGAATTAGCCTAACCAAAACTGCAACCGAGCTTCGGAACTTCAGCCCCACACGGACCCAAAAGAAACCTGAAACACTAGGCTTGCAGCATTTTCTTGAAACAGCCGTTACAACAATGACTAGATTGAAAACATGGTGGGCACAGTACAACGTCCATCCCAAAAAGAAAGGCTAGCTGGATTGTGAGTATCACCACATCCTTGATCAGCTCACTAATCCTTTTCCCTATCTTGGCTTGTTTAACATCATTATACCTCTAGGCTGCATGATTATTCCAGACTTACTCGTCCCGTGGAGGATACTCAATGAGAAAAGTGGCAGGTCGGGGTCGGGTTCACATGCAGATTCGTAGTGATGGGGCTCCATGCGGAGGCAGTAAGGAGGCACAGGTCCTTCCAACCAAGCTTGAGGGTTCCACTGTCCTCAACCAGGGTGTAGCCATCGCAAGAGAACATTCCGAGGAGGAGAGTGGCCTGGTTAGCGGGGTTGCCGGCGAGTGAGACAGACCTGAACCCAGCCTGCCGGAGCTTGTCTCTCCAGCTGCCACTGGGCCTCTCAGCGGCGGCAGCGGCAGCAGCAGCAGCAGCAGCAGCACTCCTAGAGCGCCCACCCACTGCAAGCACATTGCGGATTTCGCGAGACAACAGCTGCTGCTCTACCACGTGCCGCTCCTCGCTCTCCTCCCCATAGCTTGCCCCGAGTGAATCAAACAAAGCCGAGTAGTAGTGGATGGCCTCCACGAACCGGCCCAGGAACGACCCTGTCTGGCTCAGGTCCTGCTCCACCACTGTCACCACCTTTGGCGCCAACCTGATCATTTTGAATAGATGGTTGGCATCATATACAGGTCGGTATAGTTATAAACTATTGCTACCATCATTCAGCAGAGAATGACACCATAAAAATGTCATACAAGGAAAGAGGTTCTTCACATATTCAACCTAAACAGCACACTTTCTTAGTTTCATAACACTTCATTGCCAGTTAGAAACTATATATCCATGTAAGCGCTTTTCCTCAGCGCAAAACCATTTGCAGATACCCATATCATTCAGATAAAAAAACACCATTGATGGGAAAATCCAATTTTTATTTGTGATGTTCTATCATTACTCTCTAGCACATGGATATTTTTTTTTTAAGAACATGTACAAAAATCATTCCATTGCAACATATTTGAGAGATTGAGAAGCAAAAAATTGTCAAATTTCCAGAATTTGTTTATTGTCCGTTCCGTAAAAACCATTTCAATTTGAAGGTAAATACTTTCCAGAGCTATGCTTTCACTGGAGAAGTTTCAGGATTACTCCAAGGACAGAATATAGAGCCGACTCAATCTCAAAATCAGGATTCCCTGAGCAGCTCCTACAATAAACTTTTGAAGAAGTAAACATCGGGGATATTAAACTCCATTTTCCTTCTCAGTGGTCAAAAGGAACAACACGTTAACCTTTCAGAAAACTTCTGTACAAGAGCAAAATACAATTATATACGAGGGAAACAAACTTTACAGCTACTCCTAGAAGGGGATAGATCAAACAAGTGGCTATGATTCCTTCAGGTTATAAAGCGAATGAACAAATGGAAACAAAAAGAGAAGTCCTTGTGTGGAAAAAGATGGCGATGCTTAGATTGGACCCCTCTTCTTTTCTTTGCTTTATCACTTTTCCCTGAGACAATAAAGGGCTAAAAACCCTACATATCTTTCAATGTCTCCGGAGTTTGTTTCATCGACTAGAAACAGTATCTGCCGCAGAATCACACATCCCCTTGTCTGAAGTTCTCAATGGGCCGGTCATCATTACACTAAAAAACCTCATTTTTTCCCTCTTCAAGGGTAAAAGTTTGATACTTGGATGGAAGATCAGGACTCGTTGCAATTGGATGTCGCACCTATGTGAAAGAGTTTGAGAATAGAAAATAAAATGATTTCTACTTCGAAAATAAGAAAATGAAATGAAAATTAAGGACAGCTAAGAAAAACTAAAGGTTCTGTGAATGCATAAAACGTAGCTTCGCTTCTTTGATGAAATGGAATGAAAATGAGAACATAATGAAATAGAAACAAATGTAAACTGTGATTGCAAATCAGGAAAAAACAAAAGGAAACTGTGATTGCATGTGTGAACCCAAAAGATTTACATGCCACCGTACACTAACGTAAATGCTTTTTTCTCCATGAAAAGGGGTGCCAAGAAAAGATCGCACCTGTGAAGGGTATCGGCATAGGGATTTGCAGAAGAATTGTTTGCGTCTAATGCCATATAATCTAAAAGCTCTTAATTAAACAAATAAATCATCAAATTTATATAAAAAAAATGGGATTTTTTTTTTCAGTTTTATTACCTTCGTAGGAGCCACAGCGTACTGGTGTCGGAACCGGTGACGTCGTAGAGAGAGTGTTGGAGCCAGTGGACAGCCACTGCTTCCCTCTTACTCACGTTGAGCCTCTCAGGGTCCAAGTTCCCGACCTTGTCCGCCAACGGGCAGAACTCAAACGGCAGCCCCAGCTTGTCGGCAAACTCGGCGAGCCGCTTCCCCGTGGCTTCCAGCGCCTCCATGGAGTTTCCCAGCCCAGTCAACCTCACTTGGGGCGGGCCGCCTGGACGCGAGGCTAGAATGTGGAAGAGCCCGGGCCACTGGAGGCCCTGCATTATGTCGAGGTCGATTATGTGGACCCTCTCCTCTCTCTCAAAGGCCTCTTGAATGGCTTGGTTCGCGGTGAAGTGGGAGAACTTCACGAGGGGGCTGATGCCATTGAAGACCTGGAAGGCGGAGGAGATCTTGTGGCTGTGTGGTATCGCCGGGAGGGAAGCGTAGATCCCGAGACACGAGCTCACGAGGCGGGCGGAAATGGCCTCGGAGAAGTATGCTGCCACCCGCTGAGCCGAGGTACCATAGGGCGTCGACAACTCAGAGATCTCGATGAGCATTCTGTTAGCCTCCTCGAGGTTGTCTGCTGAGACAGCTTCCGCGCATTGGAGAAGCAGTGTCAGAAGGTGGAGCCCCTCCTCGTCCTTCTTCCGCTGCTTCTTCTCTTCCTTAACCATGGCCAGAGCCGCAGCAGAAGCACCCGTTCTATTGTCTGCCGATGATGCCGCCTCAGTGGAGAGGGATGACTTCTCCGGGTCCGACTCTGGCGGCTGTGGATGTTGCTGGTGATGCCTCTGCAGGGCCTCCGGCTGGGCATCAGGTGGAAGCGCCTGGCGCTCGTGGAGGCGGTGGGCCGCAGGGGCACTTGACGGCAGCGGCACCGTGTAGTTCAGGTAAGCAGTGGGATCCGAAGTGTAAGGGATGCTGTCGAGGGCAGCGGATTCGAGGTTGGGCCGGAGGCTCGAAGCGCCGAGCTGGTTGTACGGCCTCTGAGGGGGAAGAATGGAGGCGGCGGAAGCCGCCGTCTCTGTCAGGGAACTCAGCTTGAACTCGAGGACGGCCGCGAGGCTGGGGTTGCAGGGGTGAATTATGTCTCGAACGTTCTGTATGAGCTGAGGGATGGACACGTTGGTGGTGCTGTGGATGAGGTCCTTTATGATGCCATCGACCCAAGTCGCCGCAGAGCCATCGTCCATGTTACCGACGGAGGACGCGGCGGGTGGTGCGGGGGAGCGGCTTCTCTCCGGGGGAAACAGAGGCAGCCCGGAGAAGACGCAGAGGGCTGGCGCCTCGGCAGCAGCCGGAGAGGTCAGATGACTGTCGGGTGGGGGGAGGGAGGCGTCGACGTACGGGAGAGGGGCGAGTGCAGGAGTGGTGTTGGTGGTCATGACCGCAGGGAGTAAAAACGAGGAGCAAGGTGACGTCACGGCTAGACTCGGGGCAGCAGCACTCGTGGAGTGGTTGGGGATGGTAATGGCGGTGAGAGGATGGCTCTCAAACGAGTGAGCCACGTCACATTCCAGGCCGTTAGAGTTCGTCCCGGCCCGACGGGGGAACCGGAAATAGGAATCAGCTCCGTCACCACCTGCAGCGTGGGCCTCCATCTCGGAGGCTACCCGCTTCCTCACCATCCTGTTGCTGCTGATGCTGTACGGCTGGAGGTGCTGATGAGGGAAGGCAGGTGGAGAAGGCGTGGGTGCGCTGAGGAGGAGGATAGGGTCTGTGTGGTGGAGGAGGTTGTTGCCAGTGGTGGTCATGAGAGAAGGGGACTCCCGGCGGCTGTGGCTGTTGGGGGAGGCAGCGTTATCGGCGTCGGAGCTGAGCAGAGCACAGGCGGCGGCCATGAAAGTGGTATGCTGTTGCGTTTGCGTAGGGATTCGGGGAGATGGATGGAGCTCCTCCTGATCAAGATTGAAAAGGCATTGCCCTTTTGGAGGGTTCTGAAGTTTTTGCAAACCCGAGAAGTCAATACTTTATTAAACTAAAAGAGAGAAAGTTAGAGAGGGAGAGAGAGATGAGTTCAGACAGAAGAAGGGTGGGGGAGGATGAGGAGGATCTCAGAGGAGGGCATATGGTGGTTGAAGGAAGAGATGGCTGCTAGCAGTGCGTCTGCTTCTTGCGTGGAAGAATTCATTCACTCATTCCATTCATCTTCTCACTCTCTCTCTCCCTCTTTATCCGTCGTCGTCTCTTCTTCTACAGAGAGATAAATAAATGCAAAGGAGAGGTGGGAGGTGGGAGGTGGGCTGGCAATGGCGACGGAGGTAAGGGAAGATAAGAAGAGAAGGGAGGGGAAGAGATCACAGTGAAAGAAGAGAACTGTGTCGGGTTCGTCGCAGAGCGTTTGACGCCTTCGAACATGGAGATGGAGGACACGACCATCACTATGGCCCCTTTCACCGTCGCCTCCAGCATTTATCGACCAACACCACACAAGTCTCCTTCTATATTATATTTTCGACATATCAAACTACCTTTTCTTTTTCTTCGAGCAAATTAATATTAAATTCACGTGTTCTCGAATCTCGATCATATGTTTGAGAACCACTAACCACATCAAGTACCAATTTTCCTCTCCCATTATGCCTGCCCCTTTTCGTTGGTCCCCCTGCTCCTAATAATGGAAAGAGAGAGACGTGCAGTGGGATTTAATTTAGGAAACTTAGGATACCGTTTGTCAACGGCTTCATACAAATACGCCATTGTAGCGTCGGGAAATCTTGAAAATTTGGCATCTCCGTATTCCCCCCAGCAAATCCAACTCCCAGTGAGCGAAACACGGATTGGGTTGTGCAGTCATTTAATTGACGACTAACTATTCATGCTGATTTTTCATCCGCATTATCCAAATGATAGAATCTTTATCGAATCTAATCTAAATTAGTTAAAAATCTATACTTTTTTTTTCTCTAAAACACATTCCTTTTGTAGTAATTGGCCTCTTCCTTTTTGTTTATCCGAAACCACCACCCCACACCCGCAAGCCCCTTGCCCTAATGGTATGTTATCCGGTATGGAATACTAACGTGATGCACCGTGACAAATGTTTTTAAAATTATTTTAAAAAAGGTAAATAAATAAACCTTAAAAGAATATTAATAAATCCTAACAAAAAAAGGATAATTATTAGATAAAAAAGAAAATAATATCCCATAATATAATATAACTATGGTATAAAATATATTCTTTAATTACATATTATGCCTATTCACTTATTCGGCTTTAATAATTTTCTAAACATCTCAAGTCGTTGTTCTTAGGTAAAATGCATACTTAATATGTAAATCTCCTTAAATTATGAATTCTTTTATTTTTAAAATAAATATTAACCATTCAAATAATAAATTCATTTTATTTACGAGAATTAAAAGAAGAAAGTACCTGAATTACATGAACCGATCCATATATCACTGAACCGTAAAATTTTCCCTCAAAGTTTTGTGCTGTTAATTAATCTGCGTCACAGGGAAACTGCGGATTGAATTTCTTCCTTCTAACAAAATTTCGCCATGTTTGCAAAAGAAATTAGAGTTAATGAAAAATACAAAAATGTTTTTTTTAATGAAATTAGAAAAAAAAAGCCCTCATGTTTCCATAGGTTCGTAGGTAGCAGTGACCACTGACAGCCTCCGGTGATTTTCCTGTTTTTCGCTTTATACCCCCACTACTATTTTATTTTTGCATCCCTCTGTCACCTTACGTTTTCTAGTTCCACCCTCAGCCCCCACCCACCGCCAAGCTCTTAATTATCAAAAGAGCAGCCGTGCTATTTTTCCTAGACATAGTATTTGATATTTATGCATGGACCCATGAAGTTTCGACCAGTCCCATCGAATGCGAATTGGCCGCACTAAGGCCCTCAATATCTTCATAAAAAATTCTCTCTTTCTTAACAAAGGAGGAACTGTGCGTGGGGAGGCCAAGGCAGAGGTAGCAATGCTCACGGTTTAGTTCGGTTTGAATGCTATACATCAAATAATAATAATTATATAGTCATTAAATTAAATTATTTTAATTCGATTATATTTTTTGATTAATTGGTTTAAACTCTTTTTTAAAATAATAAATTAAATATAAATTGAACTAAAATTACATTAAAATATAAGAAAATATCAATATATATAAATAGAATAAAAAATACTTAAATCAACCACAAATTAAACATGTAAGATTTAGATGGGTTGTCTTATTTATGACAAAATTCAGCATAAA
>CXYZ01012155.1:1884519-1925739 GCA_900006705.1 Sonneratia caseolaris
ATGGTTCCACGATTTAAACCGGATAACGAAACTATTTGAATTTAGTGGTTAATCATACCACTTCACCTTAAAAAACTGTACTATGTAAGGATCGGGCTCATCCTAAACCGGTTCTTTGGTTAGGTTCGATCTTGGTTCTGGGGGTCTTTTTGTGCATCCCTAGGGAGGGGACGGAGGGGGGAAGGGTTGTAATTGAACATTAATAGCGAATGCAATTTTATTTTATTTTTTACATTTCAAATTTTTTCTTGGATAACTTAATAAATTAATAAAAAAATTCCAGTCACAAGTACAAGGGGACTGTGGGAATAAATGAATAAATAAATAGAAACTCAGTTTCCAATAAGTGGGTGCAAGAAGAGAGTGTTTGACATTTTGCTTTCAAACTGAGAATCATCGTCACCGCACCCTTTTTTCACCGCCCCCAACCAAACCAATTATTTTATTCCCCTCCTCTGTCCTATTTTCAACCCCGACAAAAAAATAAATAAGTATATATATATAATTCTATCCTCTATTAAAATTTATCGGGCAAATTGGTCTCCATAATTTTCGTAATAATTTTTTATTCTTAGCCGTTCTCGTAGTAAAATCAATTTAATTATTTATTTTTACACGCCGTGTAATTAAGTATCACGAGGCGGAGGAGGAGGAGGAGGAGGAGGATTCATTTGGCCTGGCACGGTTTGACTCTTGTGGCCATTATTATGTATTGTATGATAAAATTATTCATTATTTTTTGTTTTTTTTCCCCCCTGTCCAAGTTGAGGGCACGGGTGCTTTACTTTTTAACGATTTGCAGGACTCATCGAGCAGACAGAGGACGAGAGAGTAACCAGTCAGAAAAAGAGAGAGAGAGGCCGCACCCTCCACGAGGCCAGAGCGGGTGGGTGGGGGAATAAGCTACAGTTTCAGTGATTCAACTGATCGAACAGAGATCTCGAGTGGATTAGGGGGCTCAATTAAAGTCGACCGGGGTCGTTAAATTTTATTCTTATCGGATAGTTCGGTTGCTGAACCGAGAAAATCCGGGAAGGGATTTGAGCCTTCTTTCTTCTTCTACTTCTATTTTTTTCAAGTGTTTCCAGTAAAATATTTTGTTGCCTGAAAAAGGGAGCGAATTGTCATTTTAGGAACAGTGACGAGGAACGTACTGTTTTGGTCGGGCCCTGGAGGCTCTCCTCACTCGCTTCCCAAGTCCCAAGCCCCGACCACAAAAAGTTCAGTGGAATTTTCTCTGTGATTTATTGATTTGTCCGGAGTCTATTAAGTTAGGTCAGTTTGCTCTCCTTGTCGTCTCATTTCCCTCTCGATTTCTTATAAATTCTGTCCGCGTTATGTTAGATGAATATCCTTGGACCGGTCCCGTAGAGAAATCGACCCCATAGCTCGCGAGTCTACTCTTTCGTACCATAGTTTTAGAAATCAGACCGGATAAACCGGTTCAACAGAGAACCGGCTACTCATCCGGTCCGGTTCCTATAAATAATCCAATTACAATTTCAATGAGATTAACACCGGTTGAACCGGCCAGTTTCCGATTTAACCGGTGAACCCAACTGAACCGCTGAAAAAACTAGCCAACTTAAAATTAAGGCAATAACAAAAATTCATTATAATATACATATTTTATTTTACTAGGCTTACATTTATATTTTATGTTAAACTTTTATTTAACATAATAGTTATATTAATGAATTTTTTTGTTATAAATTATATTTAAATTATTATATTATATATGTTTATTAGTAATATTATTTATTAATTATACGGTTCGACTTATTAAACTCTCGGTCCGACTCATGAAAGCATGCTTACACCGGTTTCCAATACAATCCGGTCTTAAAAAACTATGTTTCATACCCATAACACATCCCTACGAGTCCGTAGATACGGGTGAGTCACACGTGTGGGCGGTATCGTGGGGGGTTACGTGCTTAAGTGAAGAGTCGAACTCACGATCCTATGAGCTACTTGCAAGTTACGGTCACGGTCTAATCACCCGAGCCATTCGGGTTATTTTTTTAAGCATGCCACGAGGAATTAGTGATAAATTAATTAATCCCGCGATAATGTTTGGTTCTTATTTTTGTCCTTGGCTTCCGATATATACACACACACATATGCATACATACATACATACATACGTATACATGAATAATAAGGATGAAGTGAATGTTATTCTAGTTTGGGATTTTTCTGCTCCCACTGTGAATCGTGGAGGGGTAGATTGTGCATTCGCCATGTTCTTTCCTGTTGTTTGTCTATCACTTGTCACCATCGTGCATGCAATCTTTGAATGTCTGATTCCTTCCCCCCCGACCTTTTTCTCTCTCTCTCTCTTATCTCCTCTTTTCCAGCAGCTCCCAAAGTATTTTATTTATTTATGTGTGTAATTTTTCCTACGTCTACTTAATAAAATATGAGAAAGGAAGTAATAAACATGCCCGAATGTTTTTACTTATTATCATAACTGAAAATTATCACCGTTTGAATTCAGGTGGGTGGTGGTGTCACTGCACCATAATCAACCCTCTTAGATTTTTGTAAAAAAATTTTTACATAAGAAAATGAGAAAGTAATAGTATAAATCTTTTTACAAAACTAATGCTATAGGTTTTGATGTGTCATATTAAGTATGTACGTTTGGTTTTGGTTTTGTGACGTACTTAGCCACCGTCAATCATTTTCAATAATAATAATATTGACGTAATAGTTATTTGTTAATCAACTTTCTTATATATATATATTTTTTACATAAGAAAATGAAAAAGTAATGGTAGAAATCTTATAAGTATGGATCTTTCTACAAGCCACTGCTATGGATCTTGATGTGTCATATTAAGTCCTATGCGATTGGTTTTGTGACGTACTTGGCACTACTGTCAATCACTATCGGTAATAGTAACGTTAACGTAATAGTTATCTGTTGATATGAGACAATGATATGTATGATGACACAGGAACAGAATTATTGATGCATCGCGTCACGTCGGCGTGATATGGCTGCCACCACACACAAGGTTTGCACATATCACTTAAGATTCAATGATAGTTAATGATTTTAACTTAACGATGTAACATAATTGAACAGTTTGAAAGAAAATTTTGAAATTTATATGACTCATCTTCCGGAACAACCAGCTTGGTTCTCGGGAGCATTGTAGCTGTAGATTGTTCTAAATCAATCAGTAGAATGTAAAATATATTAATTATATGACTAGAAAAATAAACACATCAATCAGTGAGAACCAGGGAGGGCAAGAGCTCGAGCGGTTGAATCCTCACCCTTAAACATGAAATCAAGAGGTTTTCGGTACAATTTAGGATTCAAGGCAAAAGGACAGATATTTTGCCGGAGAGAGCTTCAATGAAAGGCTCGTGTAATTAATGCTGTGATCGCCTACAGTCAAAATTTTCTCTCTTTTTCTGGGTTTTTTTTTTTTGGTGGGGGGGGGGGGCTGATGAAAAGAAGTTGCCACTGATGAGACGAAATCAGTGATGCCATACTACTCATATGATTGAGATAGTGAATGATAGAGATCCTCATGTCCATTTATGGATGACTTTGTGCTGGTGGAAGTGTTCGAACTCCAGACAGCGCCGAGACAGCCACGATGTCGATCTTTACCTTTTGTAAAAGAGGCACTCAGAACAGTTTAAGCAGCAACTCCTTATAATCCCGACCGAGCAGAGAGCGGGAAGAGGAAGTGAGATAGATGCTCGGCGAGGTCGGGATCGGTGTAATAATGGAGAAAAAGATAATTCGCCATTGATGAGAAAAAGGACGAAAGCATGTCATCAAAATCATTCCCATCTTTGTCCTCCGTAACAGAACACGATCTCCATCAATGGAGACGGATGGGATGTGAAAACTCAGGCAAATAGGGAAAAAGGTGAATGGATGCTCTCTGCATAGGGTCAAAAAGACGGGCAACTTTTTCTTCCCCCACCCCTCCCCTCCAGCCTTCAGGACACCGACAGCGGCCACTGGTGACCCCCCACCGATGGGCGTTTTCCGGCTTCCGGGAACAGCTCCACATGGATGGATGGATGGCTTGTGGAATGTTGTTGCAGCTCAGCTCTCGTGATGTTATTCGGTCTGGTCGGCAAAAGGGGCGCTCCGTCGGATGTATCTGGTTTGTTGGGTATGCTTGTAGTAAGTGTAGAGCACAATCCGTATACGGATCTAGTATTCAGGGCCCCCCTTTGTACGTCCAATGGAGGCCACATCGAGCCTAAAGCCCAGAAATTGAACTTTCCGCAGAACTTGCAGAACTTCAAGTCTTATCTTCCTTCTACCATAAACTTGCAGGGATCTTAAGAAGTGCAGCCTTACTGTCAGTATCAGAGACAAGCCTAGGAACGTAAACTCACAATCTCCTGCAGGATTATCAGCTTGATATCTATCTAGTACAGGACGCTGAATGACCGGAGTTCGGAATCGTCCAATTCGCCACAATGAAAATAGTAATTGCAGTAACTTATTGGATTGTTTCTGGCAAGTTCCTTTCTGGGATTGCTTAAGGAAGTTTCTGGAAACAGCAGATCCACAAATCATTCAGATCTACGAGCTCTGATCCCGTAAGTGTCTATATAATCATGCTAATCATTATGAATCGCTGTACAATCGGTAAAAATCTTATCTTCCAAACCCCCCAAAAAAAAAACCTGCAGAAAAACTTTTAACAGGAGTAGGAACAATATGTAATGCTGTTGAAACGTGGTGCTTGAAGAATATGAAGATCGGGTCGGATTCTACTTCAGCTCGATCTTGGAAGAACTTGTGTATTGACCGCTGCAATCGTAGGAGTCGCTGTTGTTATCATCCCTCTTGCGCAGAGAGTCATCACTGAGCGGTTCTCCTTGGGACTCCAAAATCTGTGGCAGACGAGGAAGCAGATGTCGAGTTCGTGCTCAGCCCATCGCTCTGTAGTATGGACTCGATGGTCTTGACCACCTCGCTCATTGTCGGGCGGTCTGAGGCCGACTCCTCCACGCACTGCATCGCCAGTTCGAGGAACTTGCAGAACCCAAACAGTTGTCCAGAGTTTCTGATTACCGGATCCACTTTGTCCCTCAGCCCGTAGAGCTCATCATCATTCATGTCCATGGCCATGCGGACCTCCCGGACAATGTACTTACCCTTCTCAATTGGTTGCCGGGCTGTTAACATCTCCAGCATGACCACACCAAAGCTGTATACATCACTCTTCTCTGTTAGTTGCTGGGTCATGTAGTATTCAGGATCTAGATAACCCTGCAATTCGATCAAGTCCATACTATGTATGAGTAGTTCAGGCAGTCAAACATGGTAAGATAACTGAGCATTCAATTATACAGAAGAGTTTCATACCAGTGTTCCTTTGACTTGAGTTGAAACGTGCCCTTTCTCACTGTCCGAGACCAGCTTAGATAGGCCAAAATCTGCGACTTTTGCAGTTAAGTTTTCATCCAGGAGGATGTTGGTCGATTTAACATCTCTGTGGATTATCGGAGGGCTTGCGAGCTCATGGAGGTAAGCCAGTCCTCTGGCAGAACCGAGAGCTATTCGGAGTCTCCTCTTCCAATCGAGATATATTCCTGATTTTCCTGCAAAAATGTCTTTAAATAAGCGCTGTTCTGAGCAGATAAAATCACTCGGGTTCCTTGTCTTCCAAGAAATGAACGAGCCCCTTCTCTAGCATAGCTATTCCTTGATGGGACCAGACTTAGACTTACCCGACAAGCTTTCTCTCAGCGTTCCATTGGCCATAAACTCATACACCAGCATCTGTGCTCCACGATCGCAGCAGAAGCCAACAAGCCCGACAAGATTCTTGTGATGAACCCTCGAGAGCAGCTCGATTTCAGTCTTAAACTCGAGCCCGCCCTGCATTGAACCCTGTTGAGCTCTTTTAATGGCGATCATACGCCTGTCAGGAAGCATTCCTCTATACACCTGTGCCAGAGAATTTAGAAACAAATTGAGTGAGCAGTATCCTTCTTTAAATCATCCCAAACTAGTGAAACATTTCGTTGTCGATTTTGCTTTATTATTGAAATACAGTCCCCTTCCTTGTGCTGTAAACTTTGACCTGACCAGAAATTTACCTTGCCGTATCCTCCCGAGCCTATTGTGTTGCTATCTGAGAAGCTGTTTGTGCATTTCTTGAGCTCGTCATAAGAGAACCACCGTGCTCCCTTCAACTGGGGTGCACCACCGCTGTCTTTTCCACTTGGCACCCAGGATGCTGAAAATTAATACATATTGAATCGGACATGTAAGGCAAGACTTCCCAAAAGCTTTTCTGGCGTAACGATATGCAAAGTTCAGGAAACTAATGAAATCACCCATATCAATATTACCAAATGGCCTGCTCATCATAATTGTCCTCTCTGCACGCCTTTTCTGCCAATAAGCATATATCCCCAACCCAACAAGGCCGAGCATAAAAAATGAACAACCAATAGTAACTCCAGCTACTGCACCTTGGCTGAGGGCTCTTTTATGAGCTGAAATAGGTTGTTCACCTTTCTGTTGTCAGAATGAGAATTCATATGAAAACTGAAGAAATCCAAGTTTGATGTCCTTAATGATTTCTGGATTTGTAAAAAGTGGAAACAGATTGGAAGTGTGTTGTGCAAGTAATGTCGGACTTTCTTAGGTGGTGATTTTGTTTGATTCTGTTTCCGTTCCTTCTTAGCCAAACTTAACCTGGGAGAGAGCCCTTACCCGGAAAGGCATAAGGAGATGCAATGAAGTAATAGGGACCCAGAGGCTTAGGTGGCGTGAGAGTTTGGTTATTCAAATCAAACCCGATCCTCAGAACCTCTGTCCTGTTGAAGAATTTCCCTGTGGATGGGAAGAATGCGACGTGAACCTGGAGGTTGCCCTCCGTGTTGGAGAAGGGGTTCTGCAGATAGACTGAACCAGGAGGAAGAACAAGGTTAGTCCACAGGGCCATTTCGAGTGTGTGGAACAAATCTGCACTCGACACATCTATGAATGAGGACCCTCTGAAGTATAGGGTCCCCTCAAACGGGAAGGCACAGTCACAGCTCTGAGGGCTGAGCCTCTCATCAGGAGGGCAATTCTTGGTCCCACAGTTGGCAAGGCTTGTGGAATAAGGTTTTTCGCTCTGCTGGACCTGGCAATAAGTCGGATTTGTACTTGAAGTCTTGCAAACTGGGTTCCCAATCAACCTGAAGCACGTATACTTATCACATATTTTAGTGGAGATTGAGCTTGCAACAGCAGAAAACCAACAATGTATCTTGATACAGGCATTATTTCAACTTGTTTTTGTCATAAAGGGGCCTTACATTAACGTGTTAGTGTAGCCGGGATATCCCATTGTCAAAGCTGAAATGTCGTTGTCTTGCAGATCAACTAGCGTAAGCTTTGGGCTGACCCCACCACTCAAGTTCAAGTTGCCCAAGAATGCATTGTTTCTCAACTTCCTGAAACCCAAACGAACCAGTCATGATGTAGAGAAAAGATTGACACAGCTCATCTGATGGTTCAAAACATTCTCATTTTCAAGATGGTTAAAGAGAAGAGCTTGAAACTTACACTTGCTCTAACTGTGGAAATGTGAAGATTTTCTCCGGTATCAGCCCTTCAAGAGGTCCATATTCTATTACCCTGTAAACAGTTAGGCATAATAAACTTTTCCCTTGTAGCAACAATAAGCAAGGAATTCTTGAAATATCGACCCAAAAATAAATTGCAAGGAATGCTCACAGTGCCGTAAGGGATGATAAGCTTGAGAACCAATCAGGAGCAGGCAAGGAGTTGAAAGAGTTATTGCTTAGGTCCCTGAAAACATGGAAATAGTGAAATGCATAAGCAGGAAGAGGAAATAGATTTCTCGTGAAAAACAGTTGCTGCAGCAGTAAACTCACACTGAGCTGAGTGCGTTCATGTTACTCAGATCAGGTAGTATGCCATTTAGATTGTTGTAAGCCAGGTTCCTGACAGACCAAAGAGCAATTCGAGAGGAAATTTTAAGTCACGAGCCTATCTTAATAATGTGAAGCAAAGGCCTGCAGTAGTGTTTTTTTATACCCACAGTTCTGTGACACTGGTAAGATTGTTGAGATTGGATGGAACTTCTCCTGACAGATTATTCCTGTCGAGCCGACTGTTCACACATCAAGAGATTTTGCACCCAAAAAAAAAGCAAGATCCGGATGTTGGAAGAGTCTAAAGTTCTGAATTTGAAAAAGAAAGGAAAATGAAGGGGAACTGATTCATTTACTCACAGGACTTCAAGCGTCTGAACATATCCTAATGAAGATGGGATGGGCCCCGTCAACTGATTACCATTGAGCAACCTGCCATAAAATTTTATGAGACTAGCGGTTGAAGTTTGTAGGATTACATTGAGTAAGTACACCTCAGGCTTGGTATGGAAAGTGAACTTACACATGTATTAAGATCATATCAGGGCTGAATAAATTCTCCAGAATAGGACCTGAGAGCTGGTTACTATCAAGATGGCTGGAAAGAAACAAAATCAAACGGAAACAAAGTGATTCAAGCACTGAAGACACCCAGAAACAGGTAGAATCCTGTGCAACTCAAAGCTCCAACACTGCAACAGCTTGTCAGCTCTGGAAGAGTGGGCATTGCCAGCAGAATCCGCTGATAATCAATATTGCTTTTCTGTGCCTTACAGATAAATTATGGGAAAATGGAGAGAGAGAGATTCATACAAGTGTTTTGCATTTTTAAGTTGATCCAAGCCTGGAGAGACAGGTATAGGCCCACTCAACTGATTCTTGGCCAAGTCGAGCCAGTAGAGCTTTGACAGGCTACTGAGAGAAGGCGGTATTTGTCCAATTAAATTATTTGAGTTGAGAGCCCTAAGAACAAAATGCAATAGTGCTTTTAGCACAAAAGAAAGATCAAGGGGACAGGTCTTCTGTATATTACATGGAGCAGTTGGGATTCTTACAAGAAGGATAGCTCTGTGAGTTTGCCCAGCTCATTGGGGATGCTGCCACTAAAACTGCAGCCAGCTAAGATCCTGAAGGATGGAAACGGATGAAGTTTCTATGAGTAAAGGAATCATATTAAAAACAAGAAAAATGGTAAGGAAATTCAATTGATATTATTACAGTATGTTCAAGTTCTTCAGGTCTCCTAGTCGCGGTGAGAGGGGACCGGTGAGATCCTTGTTAGATGATAAATCCCTGCAAGATAATGTTGATTCAGGATGCTGAAAATTCGAACATTTCCTTTGGAAGTTTTCATTGTGTACAGTTTTTGATGACTCACAGAGATCTTAGTTCGCTTAGTCCACCTATGTCTCCGCTCAGCTGCCCTTTGATGCCAAGACTTGATAGACCTCTGAGGCACATCGATCCGTCACATTAGATATTCATCTATGGCAAAGGGAAAGAAAGCAAACAGAGATTGGACTGATTTATATGACGCTCACAGAGCAGTGACCCTCGAGTCATTGCAGGTGATGCCATCCCAGGGACCTCCACAGGGATCGTCAGACTTTCCCCAGTTTGGTGGTGTGTTAAGCCATGAACCTCTGAGAGACTGAAGTACAGCAGCTGCAATTAAAGCGAAAATTTAGCTGCAAACAGGGAAATATTTGCTAGCTAATACCAGTGTTTGACAAGGTCTTTGTTACAATGTGATCAACGACAATATTCTTATGTCTTGTTTTCTAGTTTCTTTTTTGCATCCTGACATTTGATCCAGGATGAACACTGGTAACCGAAAAATGTGATGGCTGTTGATCAAGGTCCATTTGTAATAAAAGCAAATCTACATCATCCGACTATAAAATCAAGCAAAAGCTATGGGAAAAATCTACTTTCTGATGTTGATATGTATCCACAGTTGAAGACTTTGTATGTACAGATCACACAGCATTTAGGCGCTTCCCTCTTACTCTGTTGACTTTGTATCAATGCATTAACAATTAGTAAGATTTTAAAAGAACGAACATGCCGAAGAATGGGAAATATAAGGCCAGCAACTCACCATCTTGGGGATCCGTGAATGAGCAGCTATCATGAAATCCGGTGCAAAGAATTGCCAGAGAAAGCAATAACCTCGTTGAGGCCGCCATTAGAGACCCCTTTTTATTCAACAAACTCAATAACTCCTCCCCTCAACGAAGCCTCTTCACAGGTTGGCCTCGCTTAAGCATGGCACTGAATCACCAAGAACCGAGGAAAATGGCAGTTGGGCAGAAGGACAGAAGTGCAAAAAGGAACTGCCTCTGAAGCAGAAAGCATCTCAAAAGCTCAATAGAGAAGGGGGCAATCTAGGAATTGGGAACGTTGGTTCTTTTTTGTGACCACAGGGCTTTGAGTTGCAGTTCCTTGTCTTTGAAGCCAAACAAGAGCCCCATCATCATTCTTCCACCATTAATGCCTGCAGCATGTCTCCATCATCACCACTAATAACAACACAATCATAACAATAAATAAAACAAATCAAATAATTAAAGATAACACTGTGCTGATTTCTCCGCATGAGTTACAGCAGAAGACAAAAAGGAGAAGCAGACAACAATCATACTGAAGTGAAATGGAAGGCATGGAAGCTTCTTTTTGAGGTTTGATCTCACTGGATATTATCAATCCTGCCGTTTGCTTTGATCATTGGTATTAAGTCATGTAAACCATGCTGCTCATTCATCGTTCAGTGGCACTGGCACCTCTTTTTCCCGATGTACAATTCGTACCAATTTAAATTACTACTTCCTGTGCATTGTTGAACAGATGCGCAACATGATGACTTTGTGCTGAATAATCGGTACATTACTCTGTGGTCATCTGCCGGTCCAAGCTTTTGATACTGCCAGGACAAGCTGAAACACGAAGACTGGAAATGAACTCCAAGCTTCAGCACGGGATTTTGGCAATTGAAAGTGCAAAATCCCAAAACTTCCCTAGTTGACACGAGTCATGCATGCGACAAGTTAATAAGTATACAGACATATGCATGGAATTCATTTGCCTATCATTTCCTCTTCGAGGTACGATTTTTTTTAAGGTCCCATGAACATTCTGAGCATGCTGATACACAGGCACAAAACACCGAGAAGAAAAGTACAAGCACGAACCGACGTAAGCTCCATGAAAACTCAGGCTGGCAAGAAGAACTGGAGCTCAATCTTCCCTGCGTTGCATGAAATGAAAATTCCAAGGTCTGCAAAATATTTAAATAAAATTAAGTGAAAACGCTTTTTTTTTGGATGATCTTATGTCAACAATGAAGATGCCGATTCATAGATGTATTAAAATTGAATATGGATTTGGCCGAGTTATATGAGAATTTTGTGATTACCAATATACAAGCATTGAGAGAAATCCAAAACTCTTGTTCGACGGCCAATAAACAATGCAAAAGTTTCTATCAGTTACAAAAGGACCCAGCTTCCATTCTCTTCTTCTTCTTCTTCTTCTGGTACTGTTGCCTATGTACGATTAGAATTAAAACTCCCAACAATGACCCTCAAGCTGGAGTATATACCCTATCTCGGTTACTGTCTGTGTGGTTCCCTTCATGGGTTTTCTCCGAGAGTGAAATCTCATGAGGCTGAAGACGAACGCTTAGAAAGAATTACCATGAGGAATCAAGAGGATATCAGGGGAAAGAGAAGAATATGCTGTGGTCTAGCAGTTTCAGAGACAGGGAACGGTTGAATCTGTGAGCTCTTTGTCCAATATTTATATTGCAAGAAATCTGAGTTATTTGTTCTATCTTGATCTTAATTAATCAGGCAGGTGAAAGATATTGAGTGGACTGTATGGGAATGGCTCGAATGTTAGTGTTGTTCGATCCTAGGGACCTTTCCAAGGAGTGAGAGATGGATTGAGCTAGGCCTGAAGAATGGAATTGCTTCACTCTCTATGGATCCACTGTGGGGAAGAATCAGGAAGCTCCCTCCACTGCAGGGATTTCAATGCCGATCACTACCGCCAGGGCCGAAAGATCGCAGAGTCCTCACATCACCACCGAACTTGGCCAAGTACAGTTGGCTGGAAATATTCACACTCTTAAATACTGCTTTGCCACCCAATGGGCTGCAGCGTTAGCTTCAATGGAAAATGGCTCTGATCTGTATTTGCAGTCGCTGGTTTCTGTTCCCGATCTTCCTCGTAGCTTCAATCAGTGCTCTCATCTCCAGTGGAGCTTCCCCAAGCAGTTCTCCTTCATTACACCGCAGAATCTGTTTCGGCTGCACCCGATAGCTCCAAGGAACTGACTCCGGCTTCTTTTACTATTTGAGTACTATGGAAAATCGATCTAGCAATTACGATAGCGACGTGGAATTTCCCCAAACGACGCATTGATTAGCATTGTGACACCGAGCCGGACTAAACGGGGTGGAACTGACAATCGAGTAGTTTCATGGGCGGTGGGAGGGGGGGAGTTGAATTGAACCACCTCTTCCCGCTCTGCCAGACTGCCACACGCACTTTAACTAAGGAGCACCTTTTTCCCCTTTTTGACCTCTCAACTTTTCCACTGTCTTCACTTTTCTCCTCGGCATGAGAGCCCCCCCTCGCACACCTGGCACAGGAAAAGAGAGCCTGTTAGCGTGATTGCCTTCACGTTATTCTATAATTGTAAAGTTAATGTATTTTACTATTATTGTAGGGCTGTGATCGGATTGATATTTATATCTCAACATCTACTCTCACATGATTTATTTTATCATATACCATTAAACANAAAGTTAATGTATTTTACTATTATTGTAGGGCCGTGATCGGACCGATATCTATATATCAACATCTACTCTTACATGATTTATTTTATCATATACCATTAAATACCCGACCTTAATAACTGTTTACGGGTTGGGTATTCTTTTTTTTCGGTCTCAGACGATGAGGATAATTGGCCACTAGACAGGTAATTTTCTTCCGCCCTCGAATTTATATTAATTGATCGAGAGTCGGTCTTTGTTCACTGGTTTTGATATCATATTGAATTTATTGTAAACTCATAAGGAATCGAACTTGTTTTCANAATTGGCCACTAGACAGGTAATTTTCTTCCGCACTTGAATTTATATTAATGGATCGTGAGTCGGTCTTCGTTCACTGGTTTTGATATATTCATATTGAATTTATTGTAAACTCATAAAGAATCGAACTTATTTTTACCTAAAAATTTAATCTCATAAGTGATGATATCCAATTTCTCATAAGTTTACAACATCATCATGTATGTCTAAATATATTAGTCCATATTCACAAAACGGTCATGGAATAGCATCGCAAAATTTCAAATGGGTTAATGCCGGATGAGATATCCTGTGTGTATTGTTTCTCCACTATGAACGTGAATTGGTTAATCAAAGAGTGAAAAGTATTACTTAAATGGATACTAATCCACTTTTTATACAGTCGAGCTCAGAAGGAATAATGTTGCCGTCCGTTCCGTTGCCATGCAATGCTGCAGTTTCACTCTCAGCTCAGTAGCCGACAGAATCAGTGGAGCTTCCTCCCCGTTGACTGTGGACCCCTTCCTCCGACCGTTTTGCTCCCATCGATGTACCTTACGAGCTGGTCGGAAAAGTGCACATAAAATACGAGAAAGAAAGGCTAGGCATGGTTGCTCTTAGATCGCTATTCTAAGCAGTCTGTCTAACTCGACTAAGACATGGGAGCAGGGTCGTAATATAATGGAAGCTGAAGGGGTTCCTTCACTTATATATGTATATATAGATATATATAAGAGAATCAGGAGAATTCATTCGAAAAAGAGAGAGAAGTGTCTCTCATCGATGAAGCATGTGGTGGAAAGAGAGATAGCATTCTGGGATCCCTTTTCATCCCGGCACACACGTCGATTCCAAAATTGTGAAGCGGGCCGGCCGGGACAGATGCCTTCGATAATCTGACCATATGCTCGAGTCTGGACCACCTTGCGTTCCGCTGGAAATGCATACAAACTACGACAAAGCTGTTCAGTGCTGAAATGGACATTACAGCGGGCAGAACCCATCAAAACAAAAAGGGGAGAAAAAGGGGCCGGGGGCCGGGGGGTGGGTGGGAAAAGAAAAAGACATGGGCCGTGAGTTGCCGGTTCTAGCACCGTTAGATTTGGAACCTTCTCCCCTGATTTAGTCCCTCTACTTTATTTATTTCTTTAGTAAGCCACTGGAGTTCATCGAATTCTCGGATATGGTCCCCGATTTATAAGGGGAACAAGCAATATGGCCTACTGAGACTGAGTTCGACGGTGCCATGTAGAGACTCATAATAGTTCCTGTTTTTGAAGATGGCACTGGAATCTTTATGAACATCCTCCTTCAAAATGCAAGTGGCTTGAGTAGTAATTAAAATTGATTTTATTGTATAATTATAAATCTTGATAAACACTCGGTAATTAGTTCATTGACACAAGACCAATCATTATTTTTCACATCATGCTCGACTTTGAGTTAGTTCATGGGCTCGACCTTGAAAGCTGGCGAAGTGAATTCCGGTATTATTTGAATAAGAAGGGTTTGGTTCAAATGCAGAGCACGCAAGAACCTAAGCCGCAGGACAGATCTAGTAGTACTTGCATCGAGTATAGGGACCAGATAGGAAAGGGGTAAGGTTTAGGGACTAATGCGTAATCCTATGGATATCCGTTTTTCATATATTAGTTCCGAGGATGGGAGTCACCATCGTCCTGACGAATCTTCCTCCCCTTCCCTTGTCACCTCACTTCTCTGTGTATCTGTCTCCATCTTCACCGGTAAAAAATGGCCGTCCGTTCGGCCTTCTGCAACCCTTCTCCCTGTGTCTTCCTATCTCTCTGTTGCCCTAAACGTGCATTTTTATACTTCGACGGTCTCCCATGATCACCTTCTCTCTCTCTTAATTTGAGCTGAACAACCAATGGGTCAGGTTCCTTCTTCCCCTTCCTCTTCCTCTCCCTCTTCCTCATGCCGCGAAACTAAGACCATATCCGCCGACGCTGCCTCCACTGGGCCCCGGGACCTGACATTGTGCCTGCCCGACGAATGCCTGGCCTGCGTGTTCGCATTCCTGTCAGCAAACGACCGCAACAGCTGTTCCCTGGTCTGCAGTCGGTGGAGGTCCGTCGAGTCGAGGTCCCGGCACCGGCTCTCCCTGGTGGCCCGGTCCGAGATCTCGGCCGCCCTCCCGGCCCTCCTAGGCCGGTTCAGCTCCGTCTCGGCCCTCTCCCTCAGATGCTCCAGGAAGCTCGTGAGCATCGACGACCGCGCCCTCGCCCTCATCCCCGGCTGCCTCGGCTGCCTCAGGAAGCTGAAGCTGAAGGGCTGCGTCAACGTCTCCGACGAAGGGCTCCTCGCGTTCTCCCTGTCGTGCCCCCCGCTGCTACAGAAGGTGTCCTTCGCGTCGTGCGGGTTCGGGGGCAAAGGCGTGATTTCGCTCCTCTGCAGCTGCCCCTCCCTCCGCGAGCTCACCCTCAAGCGCCTCCGCAAGCTCGACTCCCAGAACACTCCTCTCTCCCTCGAAGCCTATCTCGATGGTAATTTTTCACTTCAAAGTGAAAATTTTCTCTTCTAATATTTGTTGTTTTCCTAAATGTATTGTCAATTTCATGTTTTTACTGTTTCCTACCTTTGTTTTTATCGGAAAATATTAAAAATTGAGTCTTGGCATGCATCTTGATTTAATTATAAGTAGAAAAATATGTTCTTTATTGTCGGCGCATAGCACCGCAGATTCCTTTTCCATGTTTCAAGAAATTCTTGTCTTCTTGCAATGTTATAAAGATTGCAAGACAAGAAAAAGGCGCGATGCACATTCGGACATAGCTGTCGAAAATTTGAAGAATCCCATGTAACATGACAGATGCATAGAATGAATAGATTCTTGCAACCAAATTTTGGCCACCACGATTGCCTAGGGGTTTGCTTGTGCTCAAGCTCAGTCAGAAACGACTGATCTCACTCGATACCCACCGACTGCAAGTTTCCTTACAAGTTCTAGCAGTCACCCGTGTTTGGCGATCCGGCTATGGCTGGTCATGGTCCAACTTCGGGCCACCCACAGTGCATAGCATCTCCTGAAAGTCTCTGCAAGCTTAGGGTGTTCTACTTGAAATTTTGTGGGACTAATGATTCATTTAGTGTTACATGCTTGAATGATGATCGAGAGACTAAAATTTGTTACTTGAGAAGGAAAGGATTTTTCAATTCGACATAGATGACTTAGACCTTGTTTCCGTTTTCTCGCATTTTCTTTCTGCAGATAAGAAGCCTTTGGAGAAGTTGCGATTGGAGAGGTTGTGTATCAAGGACCTTCACAATGCCCGCATTTTCACCCCGCTTCTTCACTCCTGCAAGTCCCTCAAGGCCCTTATTGTGTGCCGGAGCTCCGGAAACTGGGACAGGGTCCTTGTGGACAGTCTCCAGTCTGAGCTTCAATCCACCATGATCTCAGAAATCCAAATGGAAAATGTTCAAATGGGAGATTCTGGGCTTGTTGCAATCTCAGCTTCCTGCCCCAAGCTAGAAGTCCTATATCTCAGTCGGGTCACAGACTGCACAGATGATGGGCTATCTGCAATTGCAAGCTCGTGCAGGAATCTCAGGAAGCTCCATATTGATGCCTGGACCCGGTTTGGTGCCAGGAGCATTGGGGATGAAGGGATTACAATTCTAGGGTCAAAAAGTTTGAACCTCCAGGAATTGGTCCTGATGGGCATCAACGTGAAGGTCAACTCCCTCAATGCGCTTGCTTCGAATTGTGTATCTCTGGAGAGGATGGCCCTCTGTAACACTGAGTCGGTGGGGGACGCGGAGATGGAAGTCATAGCCGTGAAATTCTGTGCCTTGAAGAAGCTTTGCATCAAGAATTGCCCCATCTCTGTGAAGGGAATCGAGGCAGTGGTTGGAGGGTGCCCCAATCTCATAAAACTGAAGGTGAAGAGGTGCAGGGGGATCAGTCAAGAGGTTATATCCTGCTTAAAGGCTCGGAGAATTGGTTTGGTCATTTCGGTGGATTTAGGATCTGTGGCAGTCGAAGGTGAAGGGGCAGCTGATGAGGAGGATGGTGCAGCAGAAGGAGAGGACAGAGGCACTGCCGGGCAGAGAAGAATGGCTGCTGCACCTGCGCCGGTCAACACTGGTACTGTGGCACGGAGGAGTAGCACAACTCATGTGATTTGCAGCAGCAGAGGGGCTCTCCTCTTGAAGTCCAAGTTTGGAAGATCAGGCTGCGGTGCCTCTTCGGTTCACACTGATGCAAGTTGACAGATCTGTGATCCCAAATTTGATAAATCTCAACCACTAAGCCATCATTTCATCTGCCTGAAGCGTCGGATTCCAGGTGCTTCCAAGGGTCCCGTTGCTTTGACCCAGCTGACAGTTTATGTTGGTCGTTGTCCCTCCCTCTCACTCTATCTTTCCTTTTCTTTGTGTGTATTAGAAGATAGAAATAGCAGTGCAGGCACATCCTTGAGCATGCTGCATCAACTTCATTTGATTTAATTGGTATGTTCAAAATTCTTTGAGAAACCTGTTCTTGGTGCATCAGCTGCCTCCCGCCTTCTTGATTAGGAGAGCAAGACTCTGGAAAAAATCACCGAATATAGCCCGATAAAGAGTATGCTGAGGTTGGCTTGCTTTGACTCAACTTGGGTACCCTAATCTCAACTTAGGTCATGCTCAAGGCTAGACGTTGGTGGTGGATTGTCACATAGCACTGCCGAAAGCTACTTGGTTTGGATACCTCACTTAGTATACCATATAAAGCCAAGAGGAAATTTGATCAGGTTCTGATCCGGTGCAACCTAGCTTGAGGCCATGGCTCATGCCACCTCACAATCACGAGGTGGACTTGGGATGACTTCCCCCGGAAAAATAATATATTTATACTAATTCCAGAATATGATAGTTGTTATAGAAAGAAAAACTTCGTCCTTCTGAAAATTTTAAGGAAACACATGTCTTAAGTATCTCCTTATGTCCGAGAACAGGCTGATGCAGATGAGATCGCATCAGAAATCAGAAATGGGGATCACATTTGAACTATGTTGAGTATCTGATAGCACCAAATGAAAAACTTTAGGACTACATTGAACGAAACGACAAGATTGAGGACCATTTGTTCACTTCTCAGAAGCTGTCGGCTAGAAAGAAAACGAAGATATGATTCGCGGTGTGAAAATCAGACAAGTAGTGACGTGTACAATGCTCATTGGTTTCGTGATGAGACCTTTTACATCCAACCGCAGAGTATCACTTCTCTGAGATATCTGAACCTTGCTCAAACTCTGCTTCTCCTCCGCCCGCCTTCCGCCTTCGTTTCCTAAAACCCTTCATTTCTGTCCATTAACCCTGTCTCTCCATTTCTCTCCATAGATCTTTGCAGAGATGATTCGAGCAATTTTGAGGAAGTCATCTTCCTCATCCACGGTTCTGAGGCGGACCCTCGCCGCTGCCCTGTCTTCCCTCGAGACCGCCACACCATCAGCCGAGCTCTCTCGCTCGTTCACGGATGGCGCCATTGTCGGCCAAATTAGCCGTTTCTCCTCGTTCAGGAGACCCGAAATGGCCTCCGGGTTGTGTTCAATGAAGGGGTTTCATGCAGCGTCGATGGGTCCGTTGAATTTCAGAGCGTCTCTGACTTCTTCAGCGGAGTTTGCTGTGGAAGATTATGCCTCTTATGACGAAGAGAAGGCAGCTAGAGGGGGGAATAGTGGTGAGGAGGGGCTCGAGATTTCTAAGCTTGGAATTACTATAGAGATTGTCTCTGCTTTGGCAAAGAGGGGTATCACTAAACTCTTTCCTATACAGGTAGTTTGTCATTTCTCTTCTATTTCTATCCTTTTGATGCTTTACTGATTGTTTCTTATACCCTGCTGGACGTTGAATGAATTGGTTATTTTGTTTGTAAATTCCTAATATTTTGGCATTGTACGATGATTTTACATTTTGCGTAGTTTTGGTACACTACTTTAGCTTGTATGAAAAAAAATGAGGGACTGCATGCCATGACTGTTTTGTGTCTCATGACTCATCGTGAGCTCTGTTATAGCTGATCATTCTAAAATCACTGAGGTACAAAGCGAATTTACGGATATTTAATATTTCTAATGAAATCTACTAGTTTCATGAGGATGGCAACTTTTGTTCACTGCCTGTCTGTTTTGCATAATCCATCCTAGATGGTAGTATTCATCCTCCTGGCCATTTTGATTTCTAGTTGAGCTTTTACTTTTGTATGGTTTTCTAATTCTCCAGTGAATGACCCTCAAAGAATACTTACCCCTTTTTCAGCTAAAATAATGTCCTCTGTTTCCCCATTTTGTACAGAAAGCGGTGCTTGAGCCAGCAATGCAAGGTCGTGATATGATTGGTCGCGCTAAAACGGGAACTGGAAAAACTCTTGCTTTTGGCATCCCTATCATGGATAAAATTATAAAGTTCAATACAAAGCATGGGTTAGCTTACCTCTCCATTTCCTGTTTTGTAGTTTATTGGATTTCATCTACTTGAAATTGATTCATGCTTTATGATAGGTCAGTAATGATGATCTATGAAATTAATATTTCTTGTGATTAAGAATTTAAAGACAACTCTTTTATGTTCAACTTAACAGACGTGGAAGGAACCCTCTGGCTTTGATTTTGGCACCGACTAGAGAACTTGCACGACAAGTTGAGAAGGAATTTTATGAGTCTGCTCCAAATCTAGATACTATCTGTGTATATGGGGGTACCCCAATAAGCCGGCAAATGCGCCAGCTTGACTATGGTGTTGATGTTGTTGTTGGAACACCTGGTCGTGTGATTGATTTGTTGAAGAGAGGCTCATTAAACCTGGGAGAGGTTCAGTTTGTTGTCCTTGATGAATCTGATCAGATGCTTGCGGTGGGCTTTGAGGAAGATGTGGAAACTATCTTGCAAAGGTTGCCACAGAACAGGCAGAGCATGATGTTTTCTGCCACAATGCCAAACTGGATTAGAAGCCTCACTAAGAAATATTTAAATAATCCTCTAACTATTGATCTTGTAAGTACAGTGTATAACTCTTGTTCAATTGGGAAAATGCTAATAATTGTTCTTGTGATTATAAAATACATCTCTAATAGCTTTTAAACCTTTTTCGAGAAAAAAGAGAGAAAATTATGAAGAAGCGATTATTGAGTGCATAACATGAAGCTCTTTTCACGAAGTATTCCAATCATTATGGTTCAGAGAGTTCTCAATAATTTTTGTTGTATAGGATTTAATAAGTGAAAGATCAAATTTATATTGCTAGCACCTGAATTATCTGCATGATGAAGTACGTTTTACTACTGAGTGGTTTGTGATCTCTCAATATAATGATGTGCCTGTTTGATTGCTAGCACCTGAATTATCTGCATGATGAAGTACATTTTACTACTGAATGCTTTGTGATCTCTCAATATAATGATGTGCCTGTTTGATGTGATTCTTTTTTCTCCCAATTTGATAAATCAAATGTCTTTTTTCCTTAACATAACTATTTGGACTATGATCTCCTTGTGCATATGGAATTGTTGCTGTTAATATAGTCTTGCTTGGATTTAAATGCACAGATTGAGCTCTTTGCTGGTAACCATTCATGACAGGTTGGAGATGATGATCAGAAGCTTGCTGAAGGAATTTCTCTATATTCTATTGCGGCTGAAATGTACAGTAAAGCATCAATTATTGGACCTCTAATTACGGTTAGAACTGAGAACCTTGTTGGTTATTGCACTGATTAATGTATGTTCTTTTGGTTATGCAAGTTTATGTGACCATCATATTCTTCTATAGTTACCCACATTAAGATTTTCTATGAATATTTGTTTACTTTTAGAGTTAACCACTGCCTTTGGGTTTATAAGTTTTTTGCATTATTTGATTTAGGAACATGCAAAAGGTGGAAAATGTATTGTTTTCACTCAAACAAAAAGAGATGCTGATAGACTGGCCTATGCCATGGCCCGAAGCTATAGATGTGAGGCCCTTCATGGGGATATTTCTCAGAGCCAGAGGGAGAGGACACTAGCAGGATTCCGGGATGGGAATTTTAATATTTTAGTTGCAACTGATGTTGCTGCTCGGGGTCTTGATATTCCTAATGTTGATCTGGTTAGTTGCTCTTTTTGTATTTTCAAGTTTTTCTTTTGTTTTATGTTCCTTCCTTCGGCAGATAAATGGATTTCTTCTGGTCGTGTTATTCCAGTTGGTTTATCTGTTCTCGTTTTTGGTGGCCTTTTTTTTTAGGTCATACATTACGAGCTTCCAAACTCATCAGAGATCTTCGTCCATCGATCTGGCCGAACAGGCCGGGCTGGAAAGAAGGGAAGTGCCATCCTGATTTATACACAGGACCAGACAAGGGCTGTCCGGGTGATAGAGCGTGAAGTAGGATGCAGATTTACAGAGGTTAATGTTCAGGCCCTTCTATATGCATTGCACTAATTTCTCTTGGAAGAATTACCTGTTAGGTCGTGTTTGACTCTGATTGATTTGATGTTGGATTTCCTTAATATCCTGCCAACAGGATGATTTCTGGTAATTGTTACATATAAATTCAGCTAATGGCAAGAAAACTCTCTAAAACTATAATCTTCACCAGAGTTTTGCTCATAATTTCTTAAATCTAGATGTAATTATTGATTTCACTCAGAAGAGACATGGTGTAGGTTTTCAGTTGTAAATACAAATCAAGTGTGCTGTAGTAGTTATGTCATAATCAGTTTTGACTTTCAGCATTAGGATTTTTAGGAACCTAAATGAACTATTGATCACATGTTTAGAGAGATGCAACTTGACCAGTTATGCTGGGTGTGCAATCCTGTCATTTTTTTTTGGTATGATATTTGCACAAATGCAATCTCTTCTAGCATAGCATAGCTCTTGATGCAACTTAATATTCATGCATTGTTTCATCGAGTACTTGGACTTAGAAGAGAGATACAACTTAACTAATTTCTGCTGGGGGAACATAATCCAATTGATTATTTACACAATTTGCTCGAATGCAATCTCTTCTAACATGTCTCTTCATATGAAATAAAATGCATGGCTATGTTTCATTAAAAGTACATTCCTTATATTGTCATGGGGTTTATGTGCACGCTTGCAATTGTAGTTGTTAGGTGCATGAATTTTGTGTTGGACAAAAAGGAAAAGTAAAACTTACCATTAGATAAGGAAAGTGAGATATCATAGTTACACTCCTTGGGCGATTATCTTTATTAAAAAGGAATAAATTCAGACTTTTAAAAGATACATGATCGATTTCAAATTTATGTACAGCTTCCAAAGATTGCTATGGAGGGAGGAAACATGGACATGTTTGACATGGGTGGCGGTGGCCGTGGTCATTTTGGCTCATTCGGGGGTTCAAGAGACCACAGATTTGGTGGTGGAGGTTTGGGAAGGTCAAGAGGTTCAGATTTTGGGCGTTATGCAGGCAACCGTTCTGGTGGCTTTGGTGTTGGCTCCGATGGTGGCCGTTTTGGGTTCGGTGGATCTGGTTCAGGTCAATCTGGAGGTGGCTTTGGCAGCTATGACAGATCTCAAAATTTTGGTGTCTCGGGGTCTGACCGCTCCCCTGGGTTTGGTGATTTTGGCCCAGGCCGTTCCAGCAATTTTGGGAATTTTGGTTCAGGTCGCTCAAGTGGTTTTGGGGACAAGGGTTCAGGTCGCCCCAGTGGTTTCAGTGATAACAATTCCAGCAGGGAGAGTGGTGGCTTTGGGAGTTCTTCAAGTCGCTTCGGCAGGTTTGGAGATGATAAGAATGATGACCCTAAAGCAGGGAACAGGACCTTTTGATCTGGCGGAATGGTGAGTAAAGTTTATCCTTGAAGAGAATTACCTTATATTTCAATATAAATTCTTAGGTCTAAACCTTATAGTTCATTTCAAACCAGACCCATGATTCTGGAATAGTAAAATACTGATAAATGGCTTGGACTGTTTTATACAGGATATAAATGTTCGTCTTTTGTTTCATTTCTGCTATATTGAGATTGAAGTGAGAAAATCCATTCCTCTGATTTTGTGTCTTCCAGTAAGTAGCAGGACGCAAAGAGCCCATTGAAGTGCATGCAACCCCTGCAATGAGCAAGCTGTTTTGATGGTTCAGGCGTGAAGAAGATTGCAAAAGAAAGCACTTACGGGAGAGACCATGAGCTATTCTTTTGCTTTGATGGGGGTACCGAGGCTTCCGCACTTACTGGAGGAACGAACCCACATGCTAAAGGTCTGCTGTTTACAGAGAGTAGCACTAGTGTTTAGTTTCACTGTTATACGAAGAATAATCAGTTAATGTTTGGAATGAACTATCGTGAGGAAGGTGGTTTTGCAGTGTCTTCGGTTACTTCCTGACGAGATTTTCTGCTCGTGGCAGGCAGCCCATGTAATAGAGGAAAAGACTGCTGGTGTAATTCGCACAGCGTAGAACTTGCTTGTTTTAGCTCTTCGGTGCAGTGTCAAATTCTTTCAGACCATGTAACGCGTATTCGTATGTGGAATCCCGACAAAACTGCAGAATGAAAGTCCTCTTGCCAAGCTCTTCCCTGTATAGAAGATTGAGAGAATGAAAGTTCTGGGACTGTTCGATTGATTTTGGTGCCGCCCCACTTTAATCTTCCTGTTGTTGAAATTGTTGAGTGGCTGCTCTATGAAAAGTAAAAGCAAGAGTCAAATGGATTGGCTGTCTGTCGGGATCATTAGGTGTAAGGACCTTGAGTGATGGACAGCGGGCTTGCACCAACGGTTGCTTCCTACTTCAACCTTAAAAGCTGTACATCAAAGCTGAAGAGGGCCCCTCGAATCTTTCCATTTTGCCGATCTTTACGAGCGTTATTCCATTAGAGCAAGACTACTGCCGGGATTCCGAATTTGAAATGGCTCACTGATGGCTCTGGGCAATATCTCGTAATCGGATTCGGTTTGGTTGATACCTCGATTTTTAGGTTGATGAAAAGGCTTATTATTCCCATGCCATTGCAGCCTTCCCTTTGTACTCAAATGGAGTTTTCCTGGATGCCAATCACACGCATGGCCCACACCACCACCCTCTCCGCATAATAATGGCATACATAAATATCATCAAATGATTCCAATTAAAATTAACACTTTATTTAAAAAAAAACGGCTGGAAAAAAAAGGCAGCTCAGAGGTAATGGAGGCCTCACAGTCAACATAAAATGAAATTTGCTAGTAATAAAATTTTTTATATTTATTTATTTGGTGCCTTACTAGCTTCGTGCACTTCTCCTATAATAGGAAAAAAAAAATCCCTACCTCCATATAAAAAGTAAATTAGAATAATTCTCAACAACAAAGTGGAAATAGAACAATGTTTATTTATAAACCAATGATTGCTTCCACTGGCATACAATTTAGTTAATTTGCTTTCGAAGCGAACTACGGACCAAACTTCCGATTTGCCCCTCGTTGTTTTGGTTCGGTCTCAGAACACTCCCTGCATCTTCAATTGCCTCGACTTAGACCTCTAGAGAGAGCTCTTGAAGCCGTCTCGAGTGACGAATGAGCACCGGTCAATTCATTGTGGATGGATTTTAAAGCTCGCTCGACTTTTGAATTTTGATACATCTATCATCATGGAAAAATGATTCAACTGATCATATATTGTACGCTTGTATAATATAAATCAATATTCGTAATCAATATTTTAATTAAAAAAACTTACTCAAATCAAACTATGTCAGACAAACCGACAAGTAATGCATCATAAGTGGATAGTGTAGTTAGAAGATATTACGATTCTATTCTTAATGACATACCAAGTAAGGTGTGCTATGTTTGTGTTAGAGTTAGTTGCAGGATGTGAAATGGGATAATATAAAAGTATGTGGTGCCTATTGAGGCAGTACCTAAGTGGAAGGACGTAATTGGAATTGTCACAAAGTTTTCTAGGAAATTTGAAGCTGAACGTTAACAGGTAACACGTCTGCTTCCTCAGCTCCCACCATTGGAGCTCTGAAGCTCGAGCAGAAGCTTCCGGTATTCCATCCCCGTTCGGAGATCCTGCTTCTTCGAACTGCTGGAATGGAGAATTCAGCTGCCGAGATCATCCTCGTTCACGATGAAGTGGAACCTGCTTCAGGTTCTATCCAAACGTCTCAGGTGAAACCGTGCCTTTGATGGAATTTGCTGTAATTTTACATGGTTGCATACTTCTAGCTTCTTCGATCTCTTCACTTCACTCGCCCATCACCTCTTTCAGCTAAACTTTATTTGCTCCTATTTTTAACTTCTCGCTTGGCTTTTTGGCCATGGTTGCGTAGAGTTTAAGTGTATTAACTTTTTAGAAATGGTTGAGTCGACTTTTCAGGCTATTCCCTTTGCTTTGCTATCTATCTTCTTCAGGTTTTCCAAGAATTTAAGCTCGACCGTTTTATGTATTTTATAGTTTCATTTGCTTCTGATATGGATATTTAGTGAGAGCATGATCTTTAGAGCTAGTTTTCTGCAACTGGGGAGTGCTTCTGGTTTTGTTATTTTATCGTCAGCTTTCCTTTCCCCACTTGTCTATGGGACAATGCACTTTCCGATTAATATTATACACATGGCAAAGAATCACTTGCAAGATGAGTAGGAATCTCTGGAAGATCAGCGAAGGACTCTAGAAGAAATGTAAATTTGCAGAAGACGTTTCTGAAATAGTCTAGTAACTTGTACTAGCCTTTACAAAGTTGGTTCATGAGTTTGGCTGCAATGGGGTAATAAGTTGTCAATGCATTTGTTTTGAGCTTACACGGCAATTTGCGGGCGGTGTAAGATAAGAACTTTTTGGCTTTGCCGTTATTAATTCAGTCAAGGATCAATTGCTGAAAATGCTGATATTACTAAATAGTTACGTATGGTAATTGTATTATTATATGTTATCCTATGAGTTGAGTTTATCTGTTTTCTGAATTATTTTCAGATTTCTTTTTGCAAATCTCCTTGGATTCAGCATCAATCTTATCTTCAGGAAAATGATTGCTTGATTTTCAGGCTTGTAATCAGAAGGAATTAAGTGAAGAGACAAGTTTCATTCAGCAGTCTAGGCGGCCAAACCTGTCCTCTCTTCATGTACCTAAAAGGTCTCTAGAAAGTGCTATGTCTTCTTTTATTCAGATGGATGTTCCTTCAAGTCCTAGTTCCACGAGAGCCGGACTACCACCAAGACCAAATTCAGTCAAGTTTAAATCATCACTGAGAAATCTTCTTCCACAAAGAAGCTTTCGGACAAAAAATGTGTCCCATGACATTGAGAAGACAGTGCTCATGGTCCCAGATATGCTTCCATCGGATAGCAGTCCCAATAAACCTTCTACTTTGAGGTCATTTTCTCTCAACAAAATTTTTTTCCCGTCCTCAGCAAAAGCCGCACATTCTTTGCCTGTTACACCAACTGCAAGTTCAGGTCCTCAAACTGCACATGAAAAAGATCAGGAAGCTGTACATTGTTCGGTAAGCTCTTTTTCTACCCAATACCTGCATCATTGTTCTGCAGATCTGCAGGTGGAATTATCGGGAGGAGATTCTGCAATTTGATGTGTGTAATGCAGAATTTGTGTCTTCTAACAGAAACCGGAAGTTAAGCACCCTATTACCCGCTCATTTTCAGTTCCAGTGAACATTAAAAATAGAAGTATAAGACGAACAGATTCTGGGGGTATGATTCGTGTAATTTCAGCCACACCGCGTCCTGCAGCTACTGAGCATCAACAACCCCCAAATGATGGTGTGACAAAAGAAGTTGGTATGTGTTTACATATAGCATTTGAACTTTCCTTTTTAGTAGTGGTTTTGCTCTAATATGCTGTTTTCGAAGAGATCCATCTCATAGATTTTCCCGTTACTTCATGGTTATTCATAATCAGTTAATGGAGATGATGGTGAAGATATTCCGGAGGAAGAAGCTGTTTGCAGAATTTGTCTGATCGAGCTTTCTGAATGCGAGACTCTTAAAATGGAATGTAGCTGCAAGGGAGAGCTTGCACTTGCTCATGAAGAATGTGCAATCAAATGGTTCAGCCTCAAAGGAAACAAAACTTGTGACATTTGCAAGCAGGATGTCCGTAACTTACCAGTTACATTACTAAGATTGCCTCGTCTTGAGACTGTAATAAGAAGACCATCAAGTGTCCCTCAACAGAGAGAAGTCAGTCGTTACAGGCAAGTTAAGTAGAAGCAATACAATTTGGCTGGACAAAACCATTTACATTTTCGGTTTGTTTGATTTAACATGGTTCACTTATTTCACACCCCTCATGACCCCTAGTTTTCTTCCTAAGTAAGTAAGTGCGTGCTTCATGCCAGCTGAGCCACCATCTGAAAACACATAATAATAGGACTTACTAATTCTGATTAAAATCCTCCTTAAAGTTACATAGACATATGCCACAGCAGGGGTGAACCTTTTCATAACGTTAGTTTGCAGATATCTACTGTGGAGTTTTTGGTTCTTTGAGACTTTTGGTTGATCAGAAAATTGAATTGTTCATGCATATTGAACTTCACCTAATTTTAGAAGCTTGTTGTGCCACCATTCATTCCAGTTACCAATGATCATCATTTTTTGACAGATAACAACAGAAAGTTTTGAAAAACGAGCTGCCACATTCCTTTTCCCTTTTCAGAATGCACTTACTGAAGTTGTTGGATGATGTCTTTCTTGATTCTGAAAAAGTAATCATGGAGTATGATACATTACCACTTACTAACAGAGGTCGATAACTAGTATTGGAACCACATTATGCTGGTTCATCTATTTCCTGAGAAATCTGAATGTTGGAGCTCAAAATGTCAATCTCATTTGCGTTGACAATGCTCACGACAGACTTGACATGCATTCAAGTCCTTGTGCCAGTTTAGCTATAATTTTTTCGACCGTTATTCTAAATGCAGTGTAATTTTATAAATACCAACTAGTTCATGCTTTGAATAATTTCCCATGTGTGACAAATCAGAAAAGCAAATGCACTAACTAGGACTAGTTAAACTTTATTGGTTGTGTTGTGGTTTACAGCTGGTGAATTACTAACTGTATGTATGTGCCTTTTCATTTTCCCTATCTGTCATTTCTTATCTCTTTATTTCACTGGGATAATATAAAGATTTCCTGTTACTCTTTTCAATTTTTCCTCTGTTTGAATGGTTTACAGGGTCTGGCAGGATGTACCAGTCCTTGTCATGGTCAGCATGCTAGGTTATTTTTGCTTTCTAGAGCAACTATTGGTATGAGTAATCTGTCCAACTTGTCCTTCCTCTTTTCAGATCTTTCTTCATAGATCGATTTTCTTTTTGGTGGAGTACTTCCTTGATCATTTTTCTACCTGGACCACTATAGCCTGAGCAAATTTCTGATAAATGTTTGGGGCACCATGTTGATTGCTTAAGCTCAAGCAGTCAGGAGGTTTAAACTGTTGCTGAGGGATATGACAAGCTACTTGGAAATCATATAGTGGCTCTCAGCTGCAAATTTTCGAGCATCACAAAATTTCTAGCTGGCATCTATAAGCAAGTCATTTTGATCTTTCTTCTACATTCTATCCGCTGACCATCTTATGATCAATAAATATATCTGCAGTGATTTTTATATTACAGCCAAAGAAAAAAATTGGTATAAACACATTCAACAAGTTCATCAGAAAGGCTTTGATGTCGTATTAGTTTAGTACTACGGTGGTTTCAGTAACAAAGGTTACTATAGAAGAGGGATGTTTTCTTTAAAAACTATTTCTTGCTGTGAAATTGGATCGACAGAGAGCTCAAGGGCAATAGCCTATAATAATCCTTTATATTCTGTGATCGGGCACAGGCTGAATTTCTATGTAAGTCCACAGAGTTATTTGCTACTCTTTCTGCATCTTCTTATTTGAGACTTTACTCACATAATTGGCCGTCTTCTCTGCATATTCCAACTTTAAACGGGTATGGAACTATTTGGCATTTTCCAGTTTTAATAGCTGATTGACTTTTTATCGTGATATCTTTCCCTTTTTTTTTTCCTCAACAAATTTTACTGATGATTAATCCTAAAATGTTATCTGATCTGGCAACGTGATACTCATACAATAATTGATGCAGGTGACAGCTCTGGGACCCCGGGCACTGGCCATCTCTTTGCCATTCGCTTGTGTTTTAGGTCTCCTTTCTTCTTTGATTTCTTCCACGATGGGTGAGTCTTAGCTGCTATTGCCCCCCCTTCTTACTTCATACTATTAAAAGAGTAGTCGTTTTCGTGCTTGTGTTGGCCACATCTTTTTGTAATGGTATGCATCTATGGTTTGGTAAAGGAGCATGGCCTTCTCCTGGTGTACGTATATCATCCTGTCATGCTAATTATGTACTTTTCAATTTGCAATTGTGGCAGTGAGCAGGAGTTACATATGGGCATATGCATCCTTCCAATTTGCAATCGTGATACTTTTTGCTCACATATTTTACAACATAGTAAGTCGATCTCTGTCTCTCTCTCCCTCCCTCTCCCCATTTATAACTATAAGCTAGCTCTCCTTCCATCGTCTCGCACCATGAAATCATCAAAACGGTATGTCATGTTTACATACGTAAATAAGCAAAATTCGTGAAATACTCCACGGTCAAGAAAGACCAGTTCATAGAACCGTATGTCTTACCTCCTCAACAGTAAGAAACATCTCAGACTCCACTCTTTCCCTTTTGATACATACCAGCTTAATGTAAATGCTGCTCTCTCGGTTCTCCTCTCCTCGTTCACGGGATTTGGGATTGCCATCAGCACCAACTCCCTTCTTGTGGAGTGTCTTAGATGGAGGGCCAACAGGCGACAACGGCAGACGCAACCTAATTATGCAGATAGAGATCCACAGGACCGACACCGGCGTGAAGCTCAGCAAGAGGAGGGTCCAAATCAGGCCTATCCTCAACAATCAACACACGTCCAAAGTTCAGAAGCCCCAGAAAGTCCAATGCGGCAGCAAGAGACATCGATGCGGGGGGGCTCATAGCTTATATATATTCTCGAGTTACTTTCACTTGAGAAAAGTGTGCTTGAGCTATTAACTGGATTCATGCCCCCTCACAATTCTTTCCCATTGGAATGGTCTTTACCCAGTACATAGGGTCCACTGGCATATTATTTCATTCGATTTCAGTTCACCGCCTCACCTCGGTCGGTATACATAGCCATTTTTGTGAAAAGCGTACAATTTCCGTTGCTCCTCCTCCTCAGACTGGTCAGATGGAAATTATGCATACCTTTGGACTCCTCCCTTTCATTCTTTGCCCTCTATTTTCGAAGCGGAAAGTGATGATGCAGTATGGAAATACGGCATTGTCATTGCTTGGCAACACTCTCTCATTCAAAAGATTTCTTGCACATCCTGTCAAAAGTGAAACGGCCACATGGGCGAGCCGGTGCAATATCAAGGAATTCAGCTTCTCGCTTGCTGAGCCATCTGGCTGGCACACAAACTAGATGAACCAGAGAATGCTTCGATCTGTGGTTTTGTATCTTTCCAATCCCCAGCGGCAGAGAGGGTCCTACTGAGGACTCGGATTTTATTCAACGTCTGATCACTTTCCAGAACTCAAAAGTTGGTGTCTATCAATGTCATTTAGAGGGACGGACCAGAGGCCCTATCAAATGTTTGCCTTAGCAGAGGTTCCCCGGCCACCATCTCAAAGCTGACTGTGGACTAGCATCTGTTGTCTTGTAAGATATCAAGTTTTTATAGCGATTGCTTCGATACAAAGCCGTACAACGATTGCCACAGAATTTCTCTAGCACCCAATTAAGTTGCTTCTACCGGTCAACTCAAAATCCAAGGTCCTCCAACCAAGTTCTCTGATACAATTGCCCTTAAGAAGAAGAAGAAGAAGAAGCCTTAAATCTCCAAAAGGAACAGTCTGCTGATCTCACAGATTGGTGACTTGGAAAGGCAAGAAAAGTACAACAGACCTTCTCGAGGAATTCCTGCGCATTAGCTCCCTCGAACAGCATTTCCACCAAAAGAAGAGGATCCTATAGAACCTGACTGAGTAGGGGGTGAAGTTTCATGACAATTCATTAGGATTTAGTCGCAACAAAGTTTGTCCAGATATTTATCGGAGCATACTTCTGGCATTGGGCTTAGTCAATGCCTCGAGAAGCCTGTACATCCACCGATCGAGCATGCCTGCAAATTTAGAGGAATAGACAGTCTTTGCATGTCAATAAATTACTAACATTGACGTGATTCAACTTTTATCGTTAAACATACACACACACACACAAATATGCAATACATTCATCCCAACCAGTAATTGAGACATCGGATGAAAAGAACCATCTTTTTTTAGATGAATAGACAAGAGCCAATTTGAAGACACTAGACAAGTTATTCAATCAATGTTCATTCAACCAGAACACTAACATTGCCAGGTGTAGCATCAAGCCACATCATGAATCCAACCAAAAGCCTTTTTCTACATTCAAAAGACCTTTTTCCACATATAAAAGATGAAGGTGTTAATGAGCTTGAGTCAAACCTGTCAAAGCAAAAGTGCCACCTAGCACAGCACAAAGCCGGGTGATGAAGTGAAGAAAACTGCGCCTTTCCTCCCTAATTGTTACAGTAATTGGTGACAGATCATACAAGAAGTAAACCGCTGCATAGGACAAAGATGTGATCCAGTATCAGAAAGCCAGAAATAGTATATCAACTATTCAGCTACACGTTGCCCAGAGAACCCTCTGAAACTGAGAATTTACCTGGCCAAGTTCGATCAAACTCATTCATGGGAGAAAAATATTCTGTGACCGAGAATTGATTTGTTGGTAAAACTTCTTTTGAAATGTACCTATATTCAGTTGGAACTATCTGCATAGCAAGTAAAGTAATGTATTGAGAGGCTGTAAATAGAGAACTACAGGATAAGATTGTAGAGACAGAGCCAATGAAGAGTTGGGCTATTTTAGCAGTCACTATTATAGGGATAAAAGAAAAAAGCTTCAGTCCAACGGCATCTTAGATTAATAGATTTAGATTCAATGGCTTCCCTCATTGCTAAAACACTTAGAACTATTTTGGATTTTGACTCGAACCAAAATGGATGATCAATGGGGAATACTTAGATTTCCAAAGCAAAATTTACAGACGAAGTGGAAAAGCTTTTACAGATAAAATAATGGACAAAAAACTACAAGTCAAATGTAATGAGCAGATAAATTCATATTGCTCCAGTCTGTTGCTCGTACTTCATACCTTAATGTAATATTTGAATGTTCCACTTGCACTAGGTAGAATTCGCATTGTCCCATCAAGGGGGTTGTGAAGTCCAGGGTATTTTGGACCAAATGATAAGTCATGGATTATGTGACTTACATTGACATGAATAGCTCCTTCAAAAATCTGTAGAGACAAACAGCATTAGAGTAGCTAATTTTGAAGGCAGCTGACAAGTGCATCTTTTTGAATAAACTTGCTTCACCAAAATCATTGTCTTATAGCAGCATCATTGCTCTTTTCACAGGGCCATTCAAAATGGAAGAAATAAGAAGAAACATCAATCAACGAGAATAAACTATATCTGACTACTAATGGAGCAAAGGACAAGCTTGATTGACATGAAAAGCACATAGAAGCAACATAGAAGCAAAAGCACAATAGGAGCCATCTGACTGGTACAAGACTTACCATCTGAGCAACAAATATACTCAACCCATGCACTGAAATGTGGAAGTTTCCGGCAACTCTTTGGACATCTAGGACCCCATACACCTGAAAGAATTAAGCAAGAACAAAAACTAAGACAATAATAACAGTAATAAAAAAATCCCTCTATTTCACGACATATATTCAGCCCTATCCATCAAATTTATGTCCAAAGAACCGAAGTACCCGGCAGCCTTCTCCTTGTGCCAAGGCTTGCTTGACATTCTTGATCATCTTCTCTGCATCCTGATCAAAATTATGTCCCTGAGTCTTCCCTTCTGAATGCTCATGATGATCACCACCCTCATCTGACCACATCTCAAGATGTTAAAACATTTCTTGCTCAAACTATATATCATAACAAGTTATTCAATGTTTAAAACAAAGAATATAAACATTTCCCCACATTTTCCATGTTACTGTGATTGTGCTCAGTAAACACTGTTACTGCACATGACAAGCCATTCTAGGATAAAAAGCTATCACAAGGAACTGGAGTAAAGGTTTCAATTTGAAGTCCTGATGACCAACTTTCCATTGATTTTAGCTCTTCCAGATTGACATAGCTTCAGCAGCACATGCCACGCAAATTATCTTAAGAGCACTTGCTGATGAATGGCATAGCTAATATGAGTTCCACAGCTCAAACTTATAATCAGAAAATGTGAACATATTATGCTACAAACTATCATCATATGAAGCCAACAACAAGTCAATCCAATGAGTAATGATCACCAAGTCACTTGAGTCACAAAGATAGGATGTTCATCGAAATTGTAATGCATGGTTATCCATAAAATCATTGGCATGATTGGTATCCAAGCACATTACCATGTGTGTGAGCTGTACGCTCCTTCTCCACAAGATCAGAAAGATATTCAGTACCAATTATGTGGCCATGGCTGTTGAGGCGAAGCTGCAGAATTACAAGGTAACCAGATTAAGAGTCCAAAGAGACAGTGCCATACTAGAATTTCAGGCACTTACACTAACGAACCTAAAGTTGAGAAGGGCTTTAATGTTGAAACTGAAAGTAGATAATATATGCTTGACAAGTGAAATGAAAAGTTGATAATACATGCAACAGTACACTCTCCAGCTACGTTTCAGCAAGCTTATTTGAAGCAAATCTTTTTTTTTTTTGGAAGTATTCAATAAAGAAATTTCATTAATGTCGCATCAAGAAGATTTATAAAATCATATACAAAGGGGTTTAAGCTATACAAAAGCATGAGCCTACACATAAATCACTCATGAATTCTTAACAATGAGAACCCCCGATACATTTGACAATACCAAAAATGTACAACCCATATCCACCTCTTCATAAACTAAGTCTTGTGTTTCTACCCACTCGAATGCCCTCCTATTCCTCTCCTTTTACACATGCCAAAAGATGGAGAGTAGTATCAACCTAACAATAAAAGCAAATAATTTTTTTATGTATATTGTATCCGGAAACCAACTATCAGTCACAATGAATACAAGAACAGTAGCAAAGATCATGTTGTTTTCCTTTCCCAGAAAACTGGATTGAGAGTATAAATATGGATTTGATAACCTAATATCACCTTGGTGGTACATGCAGCACGAACACAATTCTACCTAAGAATGTGTATATTAAGACGTAGGAGATTACTCACTTTCCAAATGTTTGTGTCAAGATCCACTTCATGCTTGCCTGACATATCAATGGCATCCACACTTAAAACTGCATGAATTTTTCAAAATGGTAAGTCAACGCTTAGAGCAAAATAAAAGGTGAAATCAAATAAAAAAATATTAATACAAACCATCGCATGGTAAAGATGGAAATGTCATATTTATATGAATTGGAAGCGTTTCTCCACGTTTCAAGTCTACTGACATCTGCCATTCACAAGTATAACGGTCAAAGAAGTGACATGGCATATAAAAGGAACTCAATATAAAGTTAGCCGACTACAAAAAGTAAAAGAAGCGTGTATAATTAAGACTCATGGGTAAATAGCTGAAATTTACGATATTAACTTCAATGCATATGGGTGATGACATTATGATTGTATATCTTATAGTATAGCCAAATGTGATATATGATAAATATCAGGTTAGTCTATAATTGGGAAGAATTAGGGAGGATGAAAGGAAGGGGAAAAGGAAGGAAAGACATCTGAGAGCCTCTCATACTCTCATGACTACAATTTCGAGACCACCAAGAAAAAGGATTATCCTAATCAGTTGCTCCTACAGCAGTCCCGATAACTGAAGGATACTATGGCAACTTATGTACATAGTTGCAAGAAATCACCCACTCAGACATGCGAATCATGCTAAATGTCCCTTCCCCTCATAAACTTAGTGGAAAATACACATAATAAAACAGCAGTACTATCATGGAGATTGCCCAAGTACAATGTCCGGACATTTGGATTATCCTGGAGTTTGCTTGAGTTACTGAAGCAGTATAAGATTTAATATCAGGCATACAAACACTAAATAGGTCTTATACTTGCATCATTGGACAATAATATAACAGCACCAAAATGTTCCTTCTTTTTGTGAAATGAAGCAGACACAATTGTCAACACAGCACGATGTCTAACAGAAAAGAGATTCAGGAAATTATACATGAATTCCTCTATCCAAAAGCAACAATCGAAGGATACCTGATGAACTGTGTATGTCGTGAGATAATATCTTAACTCGTGTACGAAGAGAGTGGCCATAATGGCTAGTCCGATGATGGAAACTGCAAAAGCAAATATGAAATGTGTGTAAAGACGAGGAAAGAGCATATAGAGAGAAAAAGATACCGAAACTTCAGCATCAGCTCGGCGCTAAAATGGATGTTCATTGTTGCATTCGTAGAATTTCAGCTGGAAGTATGTTCTAGAGCAGCAAAACGTATCAATGACTACACCTATAAAGATAAACCGTAGAGCAGAAGAATTACCAAGAGCCCCAGATTGCGTTTTTTGCAATAAGTGATCTTCGGCGCGAGGGAACGCATCGATGCTTTTCAAAACCTGCTTGACCCGCATTGCTTCCCCCTTCCCCTATCTAACAGTCGGATTAAACTGGAAATCCCGAAGGGCAAAACCAGCAACTCGGCTCTGAAATCACGATTAGTGCATGAAAACGATCAAATCAAAATCCATAAGTTAGGGATTCGATCGATAAAGAAGATAAAGCATCGAATTCAGCGGAGAGACGACAAACGAAAAGACACCTAGACAAAGATAGATTGGGTCTCGACCCTGCAGGCAGAGAGGGAGAAGCGACGACGGGACAGGAAACGCGACAGGCAGGCGGGAAGGAGACCCAGAACTAGAAGGTTCGGTCCAATTTGGTCAGCCGAGGCGCTGAAGCTTTCTTTTTTATTTCTCTCTGTCTGTTTTTTCTGACCATGAACAGAAATACGATACTATATATATAACATAAGACCCAGAACGTTAAAGCTGGTTCGTGGCAGGTCAGGTCGGGCCGACGGATAGCGGTGGGTGACGGATCCACTCGTCTAGAATATCGACAGAGGCGGTCGCCGAGCGCCAAACCGTACAAATCGGTCAACGGGCCTCCTCAAACCGAAGGAATACTGTCGCTCGACGTTCGCCCGCCAAGAGAAGAGAACAAGGTGAAATAATTTTCTCCTGGTTGGAGATTGCTCAAGTACTGGCCAAGAAAAGGAAACCCTTTGAGCCCCGCTGATCGCCGGAGGTCGCTATCATGAAGTAAAGGATCGAACAAAGAAGAAAACTTTGACGATGAAACCCACCAAGTTGTCTTTTGCCGCTGCAGTTACGATCTCAGCAGTCCTGGTTGCTATCGCGGCTCTCTATTTCTTTCCCGCCCAGCTACGGAAGCAGGTGAAGTTTCTTTTCCTCTGATCCTCTTGCTCGATCTGTGGCTGACATGAGCTTGAAATCTCAAACTTTATTTTGGTTTGGTGTCTCATCTCCTTCACTGGCCTTCCATGATACAGGAACTTGTAGAATGATGGTTAAGTTTTTTTTTTCCTTGGAAAATAATTTTTTTTCCACATCAGTTATGCAGTAGCAGTGATCTGTCTGTGTTTGCTTGTGCTTGTAGAGAATATTCACAGCTGAAGAATTGGCTCCCTATAATGGAACTGATGATGCATTGCCTATTCTTTTAGGAATTCTTGGGTACTCGCTCTCTCTCTCTCTCTCTCTCTCACTCACTCTCTGCTGCTTATACTCCCTTCTGTTTCTGTTAAGGAGTGGCTTGTGGAACTTTGTATTTGTTCTTCTTTGTAATAATTTCTGGAGGAATTTTCTGTTTAAGCGTCACCCAGTGCTTAGTTATCTTAAACATTATGACAAGTTGCCTCCTCTGTAGTTTCATGTTTCAACCATAAGGATCCCCAGTGGGGCATGCTAGCAGAAATACAATGATAAGAAGAAAACACTGGAATAAAGAGAATTATGACTGTGGCATATTGTGTAGCGCATTATCTTGTATAGTTTGTGTGTTGAGGCAAAAAACAACGGTATATAAAAAAATTAATTGCAAAGCATTGAACTGGAGTAGAAGTACGAACAGCTGGGCTGCATCAGTACAACTGCCTGGATGTGTTAGAATTTCTTATACTGTATTTAGCTATCCCATGTGGATATTGTGCATTTTAACATGATGCTATTTTCTCTTGGATGATTTTAGATCTGTCTTTGATGTGACAAAAGGAAAATCTCATTATGGTGCGGGAGGGGGTTACAATCATTTTGCGGGAAGGTAATACCTAGCATTTTCTGATGAGGCATTTTGTTTATTTATTGTTTATATGTGAAGCATGATGACTGAGTAGAGATGACAAACTTGTCTGGTAGAATTGTGTTGCTACTTACACGTCCCACATGGATCTCGGAGTATGTTTGCGTCTGTGAGTAGAGAGAGAGAGATGAATTTATAATTTGTTCTCCAGTCACTTATATTTAGGTCTTGAAGATGCAAGACTAATTGTTGGGCAGCTCCTCTTGTTTCTATATGAGATTGCAAATATAAATTGAAGGTTTGATATAATACTGTCACTGTGTTATGAGGGTGCCAGTAGTTGAACAATGAGGATGTTGACATCAGTTGTAATGTTTTCAGATTGTAAATTCTTCTACTTGGAGTTCGTCATGGCCCCAGCCTTGGAGAAACTGAGATGCATATAAGATATTTGTATATTAATTTTATTTTATAACTTACTGCATCCTTGGCTTGTGGTTGCCCATGGGCACAGCAAGAATAAACTCCTCTTTATAAAAAATAAATAAATAAACTCTACAGTATGCCTGAATGCTAATCTAATTATTTGGCCAATTTTGGCACACCACTAAGATTGAACCCAGCATCAGTTCTATATGCTGGACACTACGATAAAAATTTAAATTTATTTATCATCTGCACTGTGTTATTTTTTTGCGATCTACATCCTCTATGAATTTTACGCTGACAATCTTCTCTTGTGAACCCAGAGATGCTTCTCGTGCATTTGTCTCTGGAAATTTCACAGGTATATTTGCTCATATTCTGAATTACTTACTTGATACTGATTGAGAGTCCCTAAAAATTGGGAGTTTTCAACTCATGAGTCAGTACCTGCTACCTAATTTTGAACATGGGAAAAATATGGTCTGATTAGCGTAGAGGATAAATAATGGAGTTGATTGACTGTATGTAATGAAGAAGAAAATCAGGAGGAGCAAATGACAGAAATCGGATTTACATATTTTTCTCCAGAATAAGTTTTAAAGGGAAATACCTTTATGGTGTCTTTCTGATTTTGGTCTTTTCTAATTTGATTTATTTCTGATTCAGGAGACGGGCTCACAGACTCGTTGCGTGGTCTCTCCAGCACCGAGGTAATTAGTTTTCTTGAAGTGTTGACGTTTGTGAGGTCATGCCCACTCTACCTTATGGATGAGGTTCACAAATCGTGCCTATGTAATCACCAGCCAATTTTTTGTAGCATGCCTGTTTTATTTTGCTTAGTTAATCCTTAGTATTGCTGGCACTTTATACATTTTTTATGGAATGTTGTATAAGTTTAAGCTTGTTACCTTGTCCAATGTTTTAGTGATGCTAGTTCACTGCATAATCTACTCAAACTATTGTACCATGGCAGGTGAAGAGTGTTGTCGAATGGCGAGATTTCTACTTGAGAAGTTACATGTAAGAACACACATTTCCTGTAACATTTTTACATTATCTTTATTTTTAGCTTCTTAGTGTTATGTATCTTGCGAGAAACTTGGATGTCTTAGTATCCTAACTGCATTTCTTTCCCTTTTCTTTTCCACCTGAACATGAATAAAGTCAAGTTTTACTCTCAACGCTTGATGGGAAAAAGAATGTTATTCTTGGCAATGCTGTTCTATTATATTGCTCCCCTGATTATTTTCTCACCCCATCATCAGATTTGTTGGGAAGTTGGTTGGTCGTTACTATGATAAACATGGGAATCCCACAAAGTACCTGAAAGGAGTTGAGGCCAAAGCTGCAAGAGGTGCGCAGCTATTGGAGAAGCAGAAGAAAGAGGAAGCTAAACAGCCTGGTTGCAATTCTCGGTGGAGCCAGGATGAGGGTGGAAAGGTATGATGGAAATTGTCTTGCGCATAGTAATCCATCTTGATTCCCTTCCGGTTACAGTTCTAATTCCTGATTCAAAACTAAATGGATGGCCTCATCAAAGTTTCATGGTTGACTTTGCATCTAGAACAATCTTACCAGTAAGCTAGAGCAGATCATGCACTTAGGTTAGGAGTTACCACGCATTCCTCCTTTTGCATATATATGTTCTTAAGTTATTCATCAAAAAGGAAAAAAAAAGATCAGGAGCTTAACTGAGACTGTTAATGTAGATGAAGTTGGCATGACATATGATTCAAATGGTGAGTCCACAATAGAATAAAGTGGTGAATGATAAATTTTCTTGAGTTGAAATTAGTATAGGCCTGAATTTGTTCTTGGGAGAAGCGCTGTCAATATGTACAAACTGTTCAACTGACTACTTTCATCTACTCCCTTCAATTAAAAGACAAAGACAAACACCTAAGAAGCTGTTGGTGATGAAGCAACTTTCGGTCAAGTTACTCATGGCGTGAAATGCATTTTTCTCAGTTGGTTAAGTTAGGAGACTGTTTTAAGCGCTTCAAGTCCCTAAAATACATCTTCCTGTATTGCCATTTCATTACTAGGTATTAAAAGGGATGCCGTTCCTCTTGATTGACAGGTTTGGTGTGATGAAGGGTACCCAAGGTTGGTTCAGAGACCGCTGGAAATAGCTCTGACAGGCAAGATGAGCAAGCGATGTGCCTGCTTTAGACAAGATCAGCTTGACGATCCTGGGTTGGAAGTTTACTCTGGATGTGATCCCCTGTCGACGACTTGCACTGTTTAACTTCAGAAAGCAGTCTTCTTATCTATATTGACAGCAATTCATTATGAAAGTGCCGAGATTGACCGATGATAGACTGGACCAGACCGATTTCAGACATGAAGTTGCCCATGTAACTTGCAGAGGTTGTATTGGTCATTCCAAAAGCAATGTCACACCCAATGGAAGAAACAACCTTTGCCCATTTTTACTGCCTGAAATGTACACTACTTCATGATATGCATCACCTTCGGCGTAAAAGAACTGGGCTGGAGTTCATTTGGTTTCGAGCATGGGCGAGCTCTTTGGTAGAGTTTCAATGGAGAAGACAGTTGCATCTGTTGACATGTGAACTTTTTTTCCCGGTAAATTCCTTGAGCATGTGATCACATGAAGATCATTTATCCCTCACTTGCAACGTTGTCATGCCACTCCATGCCACACCAGGCATATGTGGGATAAAGATGGTTGGACTAACATCTGTCTCGTATTCGATTGATTGAATGAAACCTTATGAAAACTGATATGACGTTTTTCTTAATGAGAGTAGGACTCGTTTTTATATGAACAGAATTATGCCCTCTTGTATGTGGTCGCTAGAAATTGTTCTAGGAAAGTTGATCTTTCTTGGGGGCACATGGCTCGGGGAGCCACATCAATGTGGGCATTAAATGGACATTACAGCCTTTGAGGAGGTTTACCCATTTGGGAAAATCCACGTTTTCCATGACCATGAGACCCTCGCGACACATCATTTCCTTCAAACACAAAACAGACATCTATTTCCTGTTAACTTGGTTCCCTTTTTCCTCTCGTGGATAAACACGCTTTCTTGAGGCTAATATGACAGCTCCTCGGTATGTAAGTATACTGAAATTCAGAGAAGAACGACAGTAACGTGGAGCATATATGTACAAGTTTCAATCCGACACCACTGAATTTCCATTCGGATAGTTTGGATGACGTGAAAATTTCCAAGAAAAATTCACCGGCTGGTCCAACCCCACTGGGTCGTCTGCATTCCAAAATTTCGAACGTGCCCGTTGATAATAAGAACAGTTACTTAAACCAATTGTTCTTCTCTCCCTTTCAGTGGGTTAGGAGGGAGAGACAGAGTCGTGGGGCTTCATGTTCGTGTTTCTAACCTTGAAAATATCTTAGCAGTCATTTAGGATCACGTGGAAATTACGAGTCCCAGAGAGAGAGAGAGAGAGGGGTCTGGCGGTGGGCGGGGCGGGGCGGGG
>CXYZ01012155.1:1925964-1948653 GCA_900006705.1 Sonneratia caseolaris
GGGGAGGGGAGAGAGTTTCTGTGTCAAAAGGGCACGTGCGGAGGAAAGCGTCCCACCTTTGGAAACCCGTCCTAAAACGGCTCCTCTCCGGCACGTGCGCTGGCTCGTGATCCACGTGCTCAATTGCGCGGTCGCCCACATTCTAATTCCTTTTTTAAATTTCCTTTATTTTCGCTCCCTTTTTTTTTTCCCTCTCGTGCTCTGCTCTCCTTCTGCTCCCAAGTATCCGTTAAAACAGGCCCCCCGTTCCTCCCTCGCTCTCATTCCTCCCAAGCTCGACATCCCCGTGAAGTCTCCATCCGGCCATGGCGGCGATTAGTGCTCGCGAGCCAAGGACAACCTCGTCGTCTTAATCCATGTTTTGATCTAGCTCGAAGGCTCTGATTCCCGCTGTTGTCAGATGGAGAGTAACCGTGACCTCGATCTCCACCTCTCCCCTTCGAGCACCACTTCTCCTTCCTCTGATGTATGCCACCGTAACCTCTCCGGGTACGTCTTGCTTCTCTGCGGCCGTCCGTTCCTTTTTTTTCTTTTCGTCTGGATTTATTTTCCTCGGAATCGTAGATTAGATCTTTGTTGGGTCTGGCTGTTGCAGGGGTGATCCGCAGACTGTAAATGATCAGCAAGAGATAACCATTTTTTATAACGGAAGGGTTTGTACTTTTGATTTAACAGAAATTCAGGTAGAGTGATTAAACCCTCCCTTTGATCTTATTCGAACATTTCCTTGATATCCATTCGCATGCCAATTGCACCAGTATACTCGAACCTTGAATATTTCAAGATCTGAGTGGAGAGCCCCACATGTTTAACCTGATTTAGATGGATGATTGTTATTAGAATCGCTTTCTGCTGCTGTTATATATCATTGAACATCTGCCTAATACATCCCGAACTGTTCCCCTTCTCGAGATTGACGATTAACCAAGGCCGGTTGCTCACATACAGGCAAGAGCCATAATTTTAATGGCAAGCCGAAAGATGGGGTGCAACACTAGTTATAAGGCACGGGGTCTCAGAGCAGTGATCCCCGTGAAGGAGGGTGCTCGATCTCACAGCCCTCGGTGCCTTTCAATGATGAAATCTCTTCGGAGGTTCCTCGAGGACAGGAAGAGAAGGACTAAAGCTGCGGCTCTTCTCCATATGGCCAGTAATCAATGAGAACTACTCAAAACCAAAAATACTGATAATTCCAACCACTTTTACAAGTTGGCATTCATCATGTACTACTACTACTACTACTACTCGACATGAGGAGGACACAAGTTGATTACTGTTCGGTTTACTATGATGTATCAGTGATTTCCGGCCAGTCTGGAATTCGAAATTTCTCCATGTCATCGTTAACACCTCTCTGTCAGCATAGTCCTATTATTGAATCAACAAACTCAATTCTCTCAGTCTTTTAGCTATCTAATGCCTTCTTATATTGTCATCCTCCTCTCATATTGATAAAACCTTTGGATAATAAGGTGATAAAATACATTGTTTTCGAATATTATGAATAAAAATAATAATAATTTTATCTTTTATGAATTTATCTTTCATGTGGAATACGATGAAGAACTCTAAATTATATAATATTGAAATCGTGCATATCCAAGCACAAAGGCAGGGGCTAAATTAAAACAAAACATATAGTCTACGCATCAATTGTTAATAAATGTAAAATTTGAGGACCAGGAAGCAATTTTCCCGTCAACGGAGAGAGACAGAGAGGGAAATGTGTCGAGACGCAGGGGTGAAGGCGAGGAGGGATGGCGGTCAGAGGAAGCCGCTCGAGGGAACCCGGGAAGTCGAGTCCCTCGACCGCACCATCAGCGCCTATCTGGAGTATGGAGACCTGCTCGCTCGTCTCAATCCAGTTCTCTGTTCTTAACCGGGAAGCGTCAAGGTCGTCCTAGATTTTCCCACCCCTACTTCCTGGATGTGGTTTTCATCACTGTAATCTGCCGTTGAACTTGGCTGTGATGCTGTCTAAGTAAAGTAGGAATTTTTCAGTGACGCGGAAAGTAATAGTTAACTGGGCTCATAAAATTTGGAAAAAAGCTAGCTGCTTCCCGTGCTTTTTCAAGTGAGAAGTTATATTCGACTCAAAACTTTTGGTTGTGCAGTGAAATGAGAATTTGGGACAATTTGTTTAGAGATTTTAAACTTCAAGAGCTGCTTCGACCTTAGAAAAGTGCTTGTACACTAGAATTGGTTTACATTTGTTAGTTCTGAAACTGAATTTCTGAGAAAAAATTTCCTTGTTCACACATGCTCTTAAATTTCTATCGATATACAAATTTGAATCTGCCAAAACTTATATTGATATGTTCTCGAGATATATGGTATGAGCGGAAACGGTTTATATAATCACTTTGGCTTCGAAGATCCATGATTGCAATAGTCATATTAAAGTTGAACCATGGTTCCAAAATTAGAGCCTACCGCTGCACTACCAAAGAGAAATGGAAACATGCTAACTAGTCGTTTCCCACACAGCAGTTTTTGTGCCTTTTCTTACTATTTGCAGAACAAATCTTTTGCGGCTTTTTGGACGATGAGATAGAAACCAGAAGAAAAGCAGTAGTCTGCACCGTAATGCCCCACCAATACAGATAGCATCAATCTTCCTTTTTTCCCGGTAAATATTCCTCTGAAGGTGTACTTGTCTATTCATTTGGAAGCTTTATTGCTTATTCTCATCTGATATTACTATACACGCACTAGTCCTCGGTGTCAAAGGGATCCTGTGCATTGCCCACCAAAATCATGATTATTCCGTGTTTGACTTGGTTTTGTAACTCAAGAGGTTGTTCTTGAAGCTCGCCGTTTGAGTTCCTGCCCCAACTCCTGTTTCGATCCATTACTGCAGCTGTTGTTTTAGCTCAATGATGCCTGCTGAAGTTGAATGATATTCTGAATATACTTGTAAGACTATATGCATGAAAAATTTTCAAAAATCTATACATTAAAATATCATTAACACAAATAATAGATTTGGCGACATGTCAAGGACCGATTTGCCTGGTCTACAAGGACGCCGGTTCATATGATAACTTCATTATATGTTAATGCACTAGTACAAGGATACGTGCTCATCTATGCATTTGGCTGATATATAATTATTCGAAGCTATCCATGAAGTTCATCAAATTAGTACGTGAAGGTCCTCCTTCCATCAGAGCTTCCATGGCCAAACCTTTCCACTTCAAAGCGTTTCTTCGGATCTCTTCTCCTTTGCCTCCATCTCCCATGACTACTTCTACACACCTCCTTATCTCTTCTCTCTCCACAAGCCCTGATCCTCCACCTCTTGCCATAACTCTAATCCCATTCTTCCACACCTGATCTACCATCTTCGCATTCGTTAACTGATCTGAGAAGTGTGGGCACATCACCATTGGCACTCCCATCGCCAGACTTTCAAGGGTCGAGTTCCAACCACCATGTGTGACAAAGCACCCAACTGCTGGGTGGCTTAGTACCTCCACTTGCGAGCACCAAGGTACTATCAGTCCTTGTTCTTGACCATCTAAGTAATTCATCATCTTATTAGCAATGCTTCCGGCGATCTCTTTGTCATTGCTCTCAGCAGTCGGCCGAATCACTAACAAGAATGGCCGGTTTGTTTCTACCAGCACGTTGAAGATCTCTTCTACCTCACCTTCCTTCAAAACAACCATGCTTCCGAATGATACATAAACCACAGAAGACTTCGGCTTACTGTCCAACCACTGGAGATAATCCCCAGAACGATCGAACAAGTCACAACCGAAGTCCCTGTCTGAGGATGACTCTGAGCCATTTACATAAGCCGACGGAATCAAGGGACCGACTGGGATCAGTTTCATGCTACCGATGGTACCGATTGAGCGCTCCTCTAGGACATGAAATGTGTTCAGTAGGACGCACGCGTTCGGGTCATCTTCTAGAATTTTGATGTGCTCGTGAAAGGTAGGAGTCACTGTGAAGTGTGGACTGTTGGGTAACAGAAACGAGGGCAAGTCATTGCTCTGAAATGGAGGCAAGTCATCATGCAGTGTAATTGACTCAACAGGTTCAGTGTAATCACTACTGCGATAAAAACCGTCCTGGCTGTTAAAGAATTTACTGTATATGGCCAAAGTAGTGGCTGACTGGATAGAGAGAAAAACCGACGGCAGATGGAACAGACGCGCCACCTCTGCCGCCCAGGGGAGGAGGATGGTGTAGATCAAGCATGTGACCGGGTTTTCCGATGACAACCTTGTGATCAGATCCCCAAGAGATCTGGACCCCGCGAGCTTCATCTCCAGCAATGGATCGTCTGCTGCTACACCGGCGGGTCTATCACCGTCGTCAAACCTGTTGGAGNGTCGTCTGCTGCTACACCAGCGGGTCTATCACCGTCGTCAAACCTGTTGGAGAAAGCCGCATACGATAGGCCATCTAGCGCGAGGGGAGATTTCATGGCATCGAGGCCGTGGGCGGTAGTGACAAGGGTGACGCGAGTGCTGCCACCGCCCCTGCTACAGATGAGGCGCTTGGCGAGCTGGAGGCTCGGGTTTATGTGGCCCTGAGAGGGGCATGAGATGATCAGAAAGTGCTGCTGGTTCTTCATCCTTCTTCCTGTGTACCTAAACCTTGATCCAATCATCACCAACAACCCCACCCCCCCGCTTTTTTGGTGGTGGAAAAGGGATCTTATATTTATTATCATATATCATTTGGTGTGTGGTGANTTGTGTACCTAAACCTTGATCCAATCATCAACACGCCCCACCAACACCCCCACCCCCTTTTTCGGTGGTGGAAAAGGGATCTTAGATTTATTATCATATATCATTTGGTGTGTGGTGAAAGGTCAAACAAATTAGGCCCATGTCCATGACTTGGGATAAAAGCTTGTTGCAATCGTAGACCCATGTCTACAATGGAACGTACGAATTTTCAGGGGAACCGAGATCGCCACATCATTCACATACTCAACTGACTAATAGGTTCCTCACAAGCCAATAAGATGTGTGCAGTATAGCTTCACTAGAACTCGGATCAGGGTCAACCCCGGCTCAACCAATCGAGCGGGTAGGCTCGGGAAACTAACAGGACCAGGTGTTTGCCCCCTCTTTGATAATTTACCCGAAATGGAACGTGAGAGAGATACAAACGCTTAAAAATGCCGATGAGATTCCTTAGCTTAGCCTGTACTGAAGTTTCACGCTGAGACACCAACTCCTACCCGGGCACATCATTAAGAACATCTACTTGATAAGATATTGAATCCCAATCGGTTCAGCTCAATCCATGGTCAAGTCATCCCAGATCAGAGATAGCTAACCGGCTCCCCGACGCAACCGTCCAGGGCCACTTTGTGATAGTAATGACTCGTGGCAATGGGATCCAACAAAACCGAGAGCACATTCAGGAATTGAGTTGAAGGATGAGCTGGAAACTCAGATAAATTCACCGAATATAAATAAAATCCTTGTGATTTAAATAATAATAATAATAATTCCCCCGAGTTCAGAGCTGCGTGTCCACTCCGAGTCCATCCCAGCCAACAACTCCACTCTACGGTGGTGCGGGTTGATGTAGCACCGGTGGTTGAGCAGGTGCAGCTCTGTGAAGGGGATGGTCTAATGTCCAATCCTGGCCCATTACTTAACTTAGTGGGCATGGTTGGTTTTCCATCGTTCTCGTCTCTTCGAGAGGTTAATTGCGTCTCCCTTGATGCAAGCCATCGATTCTTTCTTTAATGAACCCCAAAAAAAGAAAAAGAAAAAGAAAAAACCTAATAGAAGAAGATAGCAAATAAAATAGAATAATTGACATTTTAGGAATAAATAAAATTCTTCATTTTACTTTAAATGAAATAATTTCAATATCTTATTTATATATATATTTATCTGTATTTTTTTTGTTTTACGACACAAATTTTCAATTTTATCCCATCCACATTACGTTACCTTACGAGAAATTACATATAATTATTTAAACGGCCACAAGACAAATGTCCATGACAAATTCTACTGAGGAAATGCGCACCGTGTGTAGTAAGGAAGGGTTGGCATACAGTTCATTGGCAGCGTACGAGCGTGAGTTGTGGAACGCCAGATTTCTCGTCCTTTTTTTTTCTAGAAAGAGAGAGAGAGAGAGAGAGAATCAAGAACAGGCTTATCTGCAAGTGGATCGATTGGATCTTTTATATATATATAATTCCCCGGCTTTCTCCGACTTTAAGTCAAAAGGCATCTTTCCGGCCGTTAGGACAATCCTGGCCTGGGCCAAGACAACAGGGTTTTTTTTTTAATTTTTAAAAAGGAAAAATCATTTTAGAAATTCAGGAGAAAGTTGGGGGATGAATATATATATATGTGTGTGTGTATGTATATATATGGATTATAATAATAATAATAATAATAAAAGAGGCACGCACGAATGTGGGAATTAATGGGGACATGGCGAAAGATTACTCAATCTTCAGCGGCCCACAAGGATCCAATATCACGAAAATGGCTGTCAGCATGGTTACATTTTAGCTTTGCCGCCTGGAAAGTTCACAAATATAGAAAGTACGAGCACACCTCCGCCTCGTCGAGCGAAACCTGGGGAACCGGCTTTCGTCGGATCAAGGACACTCTCCAGCCTCCGGGAGCCACTCCCTTGATCTAATACGGAGAATCAACATCCGCTATCCGCTGGTGTACTGTCAATGTGTGTATTGGTCAGGATAAGAAATGTCGAATCATCATAACCAGTTTATACGAGTGAATTTTATAGTACCATGAGTCGTTCGTAAATCATCTGCACGACTTTATATTGACTCATGATTTAGCTTTCCTGATTGACCACTTGAATATGTTTTTACCATCGAGGACATTTTACAGTGGAGGGGATAATAATTGCCAGGGGAGAAGAAGAAGGGGTTGAGTAAGAATTGTATTCAAATTAAAGTGAATTATCGGTGCTCCATCTTTAGGAAATTACTGACACGGGTAACTGTGGATTTTGGTTCCCTTTCTATTTCCGGCAAAAATAAATTCATTACATATAGTAATTATTTTATTATTAGGAGGAGGAATCTGCAAGCATTAATAAGTATTTAATGATATATGTAATTTTTTTTTTTACATTGCCATAATTTCCTTAATAACTCTCGACCGGATCTGATACCGACCGGTCCAACGGCACCACACCCAGAAATCGAAATCAGACAGGGACGACCCGTATGCAACTCATGCTCCCGGTGTATGGTACGCGAGCGAGTAATGAACCAGTGGGTCCCGCATTACCTAAGTTGGGCGTACGGTCCACCCGGATGCATTTTCGGGATCCGTACCAAGCCAGGATACCCTCCACAACCAGCAGACAACGCCACCGAAATCTCTGTTTAAGTAACGTCGCTTCCACTTCCCCTTCTTCACCTGCGGAAAGGAAAAGGCGCGCCCTTACTTGCTTCTTCCGCAGCTTCGTCGGAGCTCCGCCTCAGATCACTCCTCCACTGACCTACCTCCCTCCCTCCCTCACTGCGAGGCAGTAGTGGGAAGGAGCGGAATCTCTCGGTGTTCCCGCTGGCGAACGATTCAGACATCCCTTGACGTCAGCTGCTTCGTGAAGCGCCGGTCTCACGCGACTCCACCGGCATCAAACTCATCGCCTCGTCCTAACTCCCTCTCCTTCAGCTGCCGACAGCGAAATCGAGTGAGTTTCGTTTCATCCCCATCTTCCAAGCGAATTTATTCGCTATCCTAACTATTTACTGCTCGGCGCTATTCCCTTGATCGCGGTCGGGAGCCGTAGTCGCACTAGTGCGTTTTGAGATGAGGACATCGTGCCTCATGTGATAGTTATTTAGTGTGTGTGATACTCGGAGCTGAGTCCGTTCCCTGACTGGCGGACGCGTCAGTAGCGAGTGAGAAGGAGCTCTGCAGTCAGTACTCGGCCATGCTCGGTTTTGGACTGTACAAGTACCAGTCAAGGAGACGGTCGTTTATGTCCGTCCTTTTGACTCGTGACGTCCGGCTGTTTGAGCTGACGGCGAGTCGGAGTCCGATCGCAATTGACCTTGTTCAGCGACATTGACTCGTTTGAAGTAGTTACGCCCGATGGATCGCCGATGAGAATCAGTGTGTTCAATGGGAACCGAGTTGTTTTCATCATTGTTCTCTCTCACTCTCTCCTAGTTTCGCCTTTAATTAATTGATCAATATTTGAATAATTACAAATGAGATGCGCAATGAAAGTTTTACGATGATGCGTCTCCGTTGGGCACCGACTACGCAACCACTCAATTCTGTCGATGGTCCACCGAAGCCATTCCTTTAATGGCCGACGTTTCAGTTGGCCGCTGAAGTTTGACTAGTCAGAGTCAAGATTAGATCAGCTTCCAAACATTTTAACTTAGGTGTTCTGTCATTTATTATTGTCGGCTGTTGATCAGTCAAATGGTTTTGTTGCTGTGGCCCTGTGATCTTGTTATATGAAGTTCCAGCTGCAATTGGGTAATTCATGTGGTGAACCCAGGTGTTCATGGGCTCTAAAACAGATGAGGACGATTTTGTTCCATCATTTTATTCTCGATATCTGCCGGTCTGATTCTTGTGGTCTGAAATGGCTTTATATTAAACAAAGCTTGTCATTGTATATGCAGCTATACATCTGTTGACATAGGAAATACAGTGTCCGTTAAGGGGCCATTCTCGAATTTACTTGGATGTTATTGGGTTTTTTACTTTACTCTCACTTACGGGACAACAGATATTGTAGGCATTTCTTGGTGACTTCCGATCTTTAATGCTGAGGTCTAATTCTGCCTGTTGAATACTGTGAAGCAGCGCAGATGGGAACACAACTGTTGGAAATCCAGCCACGTGAGCTCAAATTTGTATGTAAGTCCATTATCATATAATATGGCTATGCACTAATCTAGAAGTCGAAGTAGAAGATGGAAGGTTTAAGGGTTCAGTTGTGGGAGAACGGTCTTTCTTGATATGTAATTACGGTTTATCCTGTACAAGTCTGTTGCCAAATGATAAGCTTACGTACGCTAACTCTCACATTCCAGTTGAGCTGAAGAAGCAAAGCACTTGCTCTATTCAGCTGGTGAATAAGACACAGCACTATGTTGCTTTTAAGGTACGGAAGCTTTTCTCTTGCCTCTAGGACTGTTTTCTTGACAAGAGTAATGCTGAATTCCAGGTACTTGTGTATTTTTCTTCAAACTAATTGATTCATCTGACAGATCAAAACCACTTCTCCAAAGAAATACTGTGTTCGCCCTAATGTTGGCATTGTCATGCCCAAGTCAACACGTGTATTCACGGGTTGGTCATTCACTCACTACTTTTGAATGCAGTTTTGGATGCAGCAATCTCTAATATGTCCACAGCAGTCTCTGTTTAGATTATGCTGTGATTTCTGAATTCCTTGAAATCTTTGAAGAACTCTCATTACCATATGTTTTGATTGCAGTTATGATGCAAGCTCATCGTTCATTGCCACCTGATATGTCATGCAAGGACAAGTTCTTGATCCAAAGTACGGTTGTTCCTGCAGGCACAACTGACGAGGGCATTACACCTGAAGTGGTCAATACTTACTCTTCGAGTGTGTCTTTCACTTTTTTTCCATGGTTTCTCATTGGGGTTTCTTCTGTCAGTTCTCCAAGGAGGAGGGCAAGTTTATCGAAGAGAATAAGCTGAGGGTTTCCCTGATCAGCCCACCCGAGTCGCCAGTTCTTTCACCAATCAATGGAGCGCTGAAGCAGGGGACAATTGAACCTCTCACTGTGAAAGGTCATCATGGAATGGAAGAAGCTGATTTCATCAAACCAGAGCCCACGGTAAGTGCTCCAAAAGTTTGTCTATATTTATATTTTTTCCCCCTTTATTTATACCCTCACATCTATGAGCGTACATATTTCACTCGTTCACTTTCCTGTCTCATCGAAGGCTACACATTATGTAGGAAATGATGTGAAGAACGTTTGGGCTTTTAACTTGAGTTTGTTCTTTCTTTGCATTCGCCCTTCTCCCCTGCCAGTCTGTTTATATATCCTCACGCTTCCTGTCGGAAACAGGTAGCCAAGGCTATCAACCCGACCAAAGTGGTAAATGATGAGGAAATCCCAGGAGGAGATGCGAAAGTAAAGTCAGTGGAGGGGGCTGCTGTGACGAAGGTGTCAGAGGTTGTGCGGCCGTATGCAAAGGACATAAACCTGTGTATCAAGGATGACGTGGACCGACTGAAACTAGTTAAAGACATTGAAGAGATAAAGACGAAGCTAAGTGAACTTGAGTCAACACTAGGCACGGTGAGTTAACAGATTCCTTACTTTTTCACACACACTGCTGTTTTTATTTAGATGCAGCAGCACTACTTGGTTATCTTCTTGCTGGATTCTTCCGGCTGGTGACGCGAGTCTCTCTCGTTGGAGTCAAAATTTACTGATGGTTCCAAGGCTCATATACACGGATTTGGGTCATCGCTGTGGATGTTAGCGCAATGATAGTATAACCAATCTCTTATAACCACCGGAGACCGCTTGCGTTGCCCTTATATTCATTGCTTTGATAACCTTTATGCAGGCTGAAGTAACGATTTCAAAGCTCACGGAGGAGAGGAAATCGAGCGCCCAGGAGAGTGAAATACTGGAGGAAAAACTGGTAAATCCCTTAGGATAACCTTTCTCTGCGCCTAGCAATCAATCGTTAGTACTGCCAGAGCCAAAGTCAAATGGATTCCATAATCATCCATCCAGCAGCCAACTTTCCTCTCGTCACGTCGACCCGGCATTATCAATGGCTTCTCTTACTGCCACTATAGATGACACCTGGGTGTTGCATTGCAGGCACTGTTAAGAATCGGGAAAGGCACGAAAACGGTCCACGATGGGTTTCCTCTCCTGTTCGTCGTTATGGTGGCCTTGATCAGCCTGACCTTTGGGTACATTTCGCGCTAGAGAGCAAAGCTCATACAAAATCACCATCCCTCTGGTACAGATTTCTTTCTGTCGGTGGACATGAAATACAGAGTCCACTTCCACAGACAGAGTCAGGGGTCCGCTCTATCGAATCGTGGTACCCACATTCCTTCTCTTCAATGATTTTTCCAGGCTTGGTTTGGAGACGTATATATCATGTACTTGATAATGATTTTTCAGAATCCCGACGGACGGTACAGATATACTACTTTTATCTTGAAGAATACTGGCAATGTTAGATCCTTTTCTTAAAAAAAATTAAAGAAGAAGCAAAGATACCTCGAATGATTACCGAGCGAAGGTGTTCTTACCTATTTCATGTAGCCAGTCCGTCCACCGGATTCACTGCACACCAAAACTTGGCACAGGAGGAGAAATATCCCAAATCTGGCTTAGTTTGAGGTGCTAACGGTGAAAGAACCTTTGGCAAAAGGGGGCCTTTCGAGGGATATCATTTAAATTATTAATGAAATTGAGATTAAAAATTCCTGAAAAAATTTTCTTCCAACCTAAGGATTCCCTCCATCGCGAGCTCCTCGGGCATCCATAAACACCAGACAACGATCTCATCTATTACAGCCAAGTATCTATCGCCAACACGAGCGCCGACCAACGTCCAAGAAGCCCTAGATAATGTCATAACGAAATCCGATGATAGCATCGAAAGAAGTGAAACCATGCTTGAATGGTAGGTAGACCCACAACACTCTGATCAGCTCTAAAACTGTGAACAGGATGAAAGGATTCCTCTGAGGCCGCAGGTGTCAAAGCTACTCGTAGAGAAAGGCTAGCTAGCTCATGGGGAAAGACCAGAAGCAAAAAGGCAAGTAAAAAAGGCCATCTCAAGTTAATTGCCTCACCATATGCTGCTCTATCGCGCTGTGGTCTGTAGTGTATGTATATCAAAAGCTCGTTACTGTACAAATCTCGGTGATGTGGGTTGCTCACAAAATTGCAGCCAATCCCACAGTATCCCCATCTTCAACCCGTGATTCAGGAGCATTTATATTGCTACGAGGCCTCACTGGAAATGGAAGAACATAACAAACAAGTTAGTTGAAGCATATTGTTGGAACTAGTTAGAAATTTAAGTCGATTTTGTGAGCTTTGAGTATGTTTAGAATAATGTCAGCGTGAAAAAAATTAGTAATCAAAAGCGGATATTGCACCAGCTGACCTTGGTTCAACCTGGTTTCACTAATATTAAAAAATCATTTTAAAATAAATATGCTCGATATAAGTAATAAGAAAGATAAATACGTCAACTAATGAAACCAGAAAACTAGTTCAGCCAATTCAATTGCAGACTAATCTTTCACAGATATGGGATCCAGTTCTCACTAAAACCAGTCCAACTGGCTGATTCTATTAGGTTTTCCAAAACTCTCGGCATAAATCTTCTATCAAAGATAAATTCTTGTATTGTGTATAAAAATAGATTGTAGCACAAAAATTATTGTCCTGATCTGAAATTAAAAAAGGATTCTTTTCGACACGGTCAATCTCAGTATTTTCATTGTAGATTCAATACTGATGTAAGTCATATCAACCAACAGTTGTATCTGGTCATGAACCGATCAAGTAGCAAATGAGATGCTGAAGAAAGAACTGATATGTAATGAAGGCTTACCTGACATATTGGTAATTATATTGACACTCTTCTGAGCAGCCAACGCTTTCAACTTATTGCCTGTTGCTAATATGAGCAAGCTCTTCATGTGCTGCTTTTGCTCTTTTGGGCTCAAGGTCTTTGTCAAAGCTTCCTCGAAAGCAGCTAAATCTTGGGGTTTAATACAGGGAAGTGAAAGCAGAACCTGAGCACAATTTAGGACAAACGCATTTAGTCTACTATCTCACACGCTTTCCATCAAAATCTTAGTGAGAAATTTCCATCCATTAGAAATCCATCCCAACCTGTCGAGGAGCTGGATCTCTATCAGAGAGATATACGAATATCTCACGGCACAGACCAACCAGATCTGCACTGATTATAGCATTTGACTCGAGGGACAGGCCGTGGATGATTGCAGAAAACAGATCTTTACAAACAAATTTCTGGAGCTCCCCATTATTTGTTGATATAGATAGGAGAATAACCGTAGAACAGAAGGAAGAGACTTTACTCGTTGCTTCACCATCTGTCCATGAGAAAACTTCAAGACACATTTGCAACACCGGGAGGACCAGAGGTTTGTGCTTCAATAGAAAACTGCAGATAAATAAGGAATCAATGAGAAATACTGTGAATATGGGACATCAAATAAAATGGAAGCTTATTACAATTCAGGTGGGATCAGGCATACCTAACCATTGAGCTTTGAGAAAAAGAGTTCAATTCTTTCAGAGAAGACAAGTCAACACGATTGGCATGCCCCAATTGTTCTAGAGAGGGGAGCCCGGTGTTAAGTTGTGGAGAAGCTATAACAAAGAAGAGAGAACATATTTCACGAGTTAGATCTCGAAGTAGCTTTTCTTCCATAACTTCGACTTTTAAGTCTCCAACAGAGACAGACAACGAGTCTGGAACTTTGGCTCGGCCTTCATGTAGAAGACTAGACCAAGAGACGCTAAGAGCTCGTTGACAGTGAAGAAATAATGGCTGCAGAAGCTTCTCAAGCCAACTTTCCCACAAGTCTGGTGGACAAAACTTGACAAGAGGAATTATGACTGCATGAACAAGCTGTCTTATATGCCTGAACTCCATTGACTGTATATTCTCCATCAAAGCAACTGCAGCATTCTGAGCATCTAGACATTCATATACCATTTCCCCAATGGTCGTTGCTAGACCAAGAACATTGTAGCTGCAATTAAGGAAGATTCAAATGAAAACCAGAAGTCTTGTGTCAATAAAATAAAATGTCAACTATAAACAGATTCCAGGTAAAAGCCCATGTTCTCCCAACTTGGATTTTAACTGACTAATGTAAAGATCAAGATAATTTTATTGTATTCACCAACCCAAAGTTCTTGTAAATGGAAGAAGAATATCCATGTGAAAGTAAAACATTTTAGGACTATAAGGGTCTGAGCTAAACTTATCAGGATTCCCATCTGTCCTTCTGTATCTACAGTCCCAAAAGAAAAATATATGCAAAAGTTCTAAGATAATGAAAAGACACATCTATCTTGCACCAATTATATACCTAAGATGATAATACATACCTGCTGTCCCTAACACCTTTAAGCCAGTTCCTTATATCATTTTCATTTGGCTCCATATGTCCTCCTTTAGTCAAGTCAACTTGAGATCCATCTACAAACGTCAATAGAGTCTTAAATGATTTGGGGAGTCCTTCACCCAGTAGACTGGTCCTTTCTGCATCACTTATGGTCATTGCTGCTTTTATCTCCATTGGTAGTGCTTGGACAACAGAAGGAGACCAAAGAGAATGTATAACCCTGAGTAACTGCAGTTCAAGTATACACAAAGCAATGGTTGCTATCTCAACAAAGGAAACCATGTGAAGAAGGGAGAAAAAAACTCGTACTAATGATTTTGAAAAGTAAAACATTTGAATACTTTGAGGAGAGGTGGCAACATCCATGATAGATGAGAGGCCATCGGATGCAAAGTAGCAGGTCTTCCAGTGGAGCCACTCTGTGAAATTAAATGAGCTTTCCTGAACCCACTTCTCTTCAGTGCCTTCTCAAAGAAAGTCACTGTATGGAAAATTGACCACATAACAGATGTCTCCATGCAGAGTCGAACCAAACCAGAAGGTTCAGACAAATAATTATTCTGCCAGTCTACTTGAGCCCATTGTTGACTCACTGGTTCCAACAACCATGCTAAGACTTCTTGCTGCTGCTGGACCCTGCAACCAAATTTTGAATATGATTAAAAAATTGCTAGCATGCAGAAAAAGAATGTCTAATGCAGGTAAGTAATTACCCAGCTACAGAAGCCATTACAAGAAATGCTTCACCAAGAATATTGTGTTCTGCACGCAGAAGATGGCCTTCTGTTTGCAGAGAGGCCATTGTATCAGCAATCCCCTGAAAAAGGTAAACAAATGAGTTCAAGAGGGAAAGGGTTATGGTGTAGAAGAAAGGGACAACCTCAATCCAGTTCAATTTTACAAATTCATCCTCTCCACAGACTCTGTCTCTGAGTAATGAACAAAAAATTTATTAATCAGGTAACATGTAGGTGCAAAAGGTCATATACAATAGAAAAAGTTTCATGAGCATGACATAAAGTCAATCATGTTCACAAACACATCGGTCCCATCACTATACTGCTCACCTTACCCACACACCCCACCCCACACCCCCGTCCCCCCAACAAAACACACACACACACGCACACACCTCTTTTCCACAAATTTTCTCATAACTTGGTATTACATATAGAGATTATGAGTGAACAGTTACCAAACAAAGTTATAAGAACAAAAGAAACGAAAAAAGAAGCCATAACTCATTATGCTCAACAATGTTCTTGCAATATAAAATCGGCATCTCTCTCTTCAATGAAGCATAGGCAAAGTCATTAATTGAATGACTATAACTCCATTGGCCAAGCGACATGTTGCTTCACTCTATGTCTGTGTTTGCGTGTGTGTATATACTGACAGGCCAAGAAATAACAAAAGGAGGACACCTTCATGTGAGGTAGAATGCTTTTATCAGCAGCTTTTGCAATACGGATAAATGAGGTGCAAATTTGCAATCGTGCATGCCGAGCTTTGCTTGTTGCAGGATCCTGTCAAGCAAGCATTTAATTATACAAAACTAGACAACAATAGGTTCTTCAAAATCCATAGCAAAATAATATATTCAGAGGAAAAGACAACCTTCACAGCAAGTGGAAGCGAAGTCAAAAGCCCGAATAATTTGCTAATGACACTGCCAACTGCACTTGGAGAATACTTCAGAAAAAGACCCAATGCCTCTAGGTAATGCCCAAGCACTTCAACAAAACCCGGCTCAGTCCATTTCAAAGCAAGAAGTTGCTGAAGCAAACCTGTTATCCCAAATTTTACCGGAGTTTATACATCACTAATGGAACACATGGGGAAAAAGAGATGGTGTGACAAACCTTCAAATATTGTGCATAGTGCCATCTGAACTTCGGAACTACTACCTGCATAGACATCTAACCCTCCAAAAACAGCATTCACAACATTATCAAGGGCTGAATGCATGCTTTCAATCACAGCTAAATCCTGAAATTAAGAGTCCATAAGGATTTAGTACTAACATCAGCATGTGTTGACATCAGACCTCTAAAACGCTGAAGGCAGAAACTTCTAGAGAGAAGCCTTCATGAATAGAAGCAAGAAATTAAAACCTGAGTAGGAAGCAAGGGATTCTCAATAATGGAAATGATCCTTTCAGCTACTTTAGCACCAGCTATCAGTGGCTTGTTAGCGGCAACAAACCTGACAAGCTCCAGCTGCACAATCAAAGAGTTAAAAGTATAGGGAGCAAGGTCGATATAGGTACAGGCAGTTTGAAGGATTAAAGTGACATGCTGAAGTTCAAAGACAAATCAACTAAAGAACTCTGATGATAAATAACATAGTGTCACGCACTCCAGCCTTTTTTCCATTAGAATGTGTCATACATTAGCTGAATCTGCAAAATAAATTGCCATAGCCCAACAGGTGTGTTTTCTACTGCTTGACATTTGAATAGCGCAATACTAACAAGCATAACCATGACACTTGACATATAATTCCAATAATAATGGTGCTCAGCTTTTCCAAGTAAAAGAAGCAGCATTAATAACAAAATCAATAGCAGTCACTGACATACCAATCTTGAGCGGTGTTGCCCAAAATCCCCCTTGCCCTCAAAATCATCAGTCCACAATTCCATTGCTCCCAGAGAAACCACCGTCCCAGGAAGGACCTTTTCTTTCCTGACCAACCGCAGAAATGATGTCTCGAGAATCACAATACATACATCATCACGTATGAAACTGAGAAGCCTCTTCTTTTCAGTATCAATCTGGCTAGAGCCAGAACTGACATTACTAGCAGATGAGTTTTCTCCCAATGAATGCCCGTGGACCTTAGGCTTTGGTGATAAATCTCTCATTAGTGCCTACAAGAAATCACAAGTCCCTTCCAAGTTAGCTTCCCAATGTAGAATTTATTTCCAAAAGAAGCATGTTGAATTTAGTCTTAACTCTTACAAAGTAAAATTTCAACATATCATCCATGTCTGCCACTAATACATTTAATGGCCTTGCTACTAACCAAAGATTAAGCATACAAAGACATTTATTTCTCTTCTCTTCTTTGGAGGGTCATTCATGGAAGAAACTCACAATTCCGCTTAGTTTGTGAACAAAATTTGCCTTTCCCATAGTACAGCTATTGGACTTATTGGCCCCTGTTCCTCTAAAGACAATAAAATGTAATTGCAATAGAATAGACTTACCAGCCAAAAGAACAGGGATTGATAATGAAGCACAAACTTGAAATGTTGAAAGAATCCCAACAACTGAAACAAAGAAGAGAATTCACAAAAATTAGCATGAAAAAATCAAACTATCCACTAGTTACCAACAGGAAAATTTATCTAAACAAGATGGTGAGATAAATCGACACTAGAATAACCTTTATAGAAAAAATCTAACAAATAAATTGCCAAAACTCAAGCTCCACCTGTGGACCATAGCCCTATTCTAGCAAAACTTAAGTAGGTCATAAAATCCAGCAAGAACCTATTCATGAAGTATTGTTGCCAGGAGATGACAAACCAAAACAAAGTGAGAGCTCATTGGAAAAACCAAGTGACAGAAGCAACATTCTAGAAATAAGCAAGAAATTTGAAGAACATAAAAGGCAAAATAATATTTCCCAATTTCTCCATTTCGTAGAATATTCCAATGAATTAAGCAAGTGAAGCATATTAAGATGTCCACAGGGCTCAATAAATGGTTCACACAGGCATGTGAATAGACTTTAAATATATATCCTATTCCTTTGCCATAGATAATCGCTAAGATTGTCTGGAGACATTGATTTGAGAGCTAATAGCTATGATTGGATTTCATTGTCAACAAAGGTCCCCAACAACTGCATCTGTATTCTGTTCCATCCCTGCTAACCATTTTGGATACATATATAATTCTCGGAAAGAAACCAAATGCAAACAATAATTGATAGACGGCCATCTGACAAACTATATAGCCTTTTTACAGGCAATGACGTACTATAATCACTTTCAACAACAATACTGCACATGTGGGAGAAAGACAGTATGTGCAGAAACAACTGATAAGAATATAAAATAACAATGCCTGTGAAGAAAGCAGGATAAGCAGTCAAGGACAGGCCTACTATCACCATCATCAACACTACAGGTTAAGTTTGAATGACTGATCATCTACTTAGCCTACAACCAAAAATGGTACAAAACACATCCTGGCATATATCTATTGCTAATGCAATTACCAGTTGCAAATATAGTGCAAGAGCACTGTCATCTCCAGCAATACACTGCAAGTTTGAAGAACCCAAAGACACCATACTCTCGCATATATGTTCTGCAAACTCATATTCACTTTCCTTAATAGCATCAGGATTTGAGGTAGATCTGTACAAGAATTCCCTAGAGACATTCATCAAGATCTGAAATACATTTCTCATCGCAGCATCAAATTCTGAAGCAGAAGCATCAGGAGGTCTCTTTCTACAAAAGGAAGGTGGGGAAAGCAGGGAAAGTACTCTGTTAAGGTAATGTTAAAGATGTGCAACACATTCAGGAAACAACATTGAGCAAAATACACCCTATACCTTGGAGAGACAAGCTTGAAAAATTCACATGCATGAAGGCCGAAATCGGGAGAAGATAGCAAGATACCACACCTATTACATGGAATATGGGAGAATTAGAGAACAGATAATGAAATTAAGAAGTTGCCCAAGAGGGCCCAGCAATCATTCTGTAGTTTGCAGATATGCAGCTATATGATAAGTTACCCATGGATTATGCCACAATTGGCAAGGTCCCAAAGAGGAGCCCATTCAGCATATGCAGTGACAGCATTTAGTATAGCAGTTACTGCAGCTGCGTGCTGTTTTGCGATATCAAACTGCTGCCTTCCCGCTTCATTCATTGCAGCTCCAAAGTGCCTTTCCAGCAACTGTGCATACAATCATGGCATCAAGATGAGAGTACAGGATGCATAAAGTCAGTAAGGAAGGTGATAGGCATACAGTGTAAAGTAATGGCAGAATATCAGGCAGTGACAGAGTCAGTCCCCGTAATAATAACCTCCGCCTATCCCCTGTTTAAAAATGCAAAAAAGCAAGGGTGAGCTACAAAAGCAGATCAGAGTCAACTCAGAACACCAATACAGTCTCAGTGAAATTAAAAGGACCCCAAGCAATCAAAGAGGGGAAAAAAATACAAGATCAAAGCTCATTGGGCAGTAATATCAGCAACATGGCGGAGCCATATAACATCAGCTGAGAAAGGAGAAGAGATGAAGAGGAAACATCCATATTCAACCTTCCAAGTCTTCATTGTGAACAGTAATATCTTCAGGAAGCCACCTCAGCATCATTGCAACCAGCTCAGACTTAGAGATGAAAAAAGACCCTGGCATTACTTGATGATGAAAATCAAAATCAAAGTATAGTTGTAGAGAATCATTAATTTTACTTGTATTGGTCCATTGCTGGAAAGTGAAACTAGAGATGGAAGTAACTCCTGCCATAAGTTTAGTCCCTCTCTTCGGACAATCTGAACTAACATTAAAAATTAATTAGTATACATACACTAGCCATAAGGTTAAAAAGTTAAAGAGAATGGTGAAAACCTCAGCAACAAGTGCAGCTGTCTGGCTTTTTATAGCCCATTCTTCGCAGGAATTCGCACTCTCAGACATCAGTTCTACTGCAATATTCGCGAAGTTTCTCCGCTCTTCTGGATTTAATTCTTCCCAACGCAGTCTAACCAAATGCTATGCAGGGCACAAAGGATTATATCACAGTATTAAATAACATACGGAAAGAAAAACGACCCTCCAAATATAAGAGCTAGAGCTGCTAGTAAGCGGACCTGAAGCAATTTGAATGCATGCAATCGGATCTCAGAAGACGAATCCTTTTTCACCAGTGCAAAGGACGCACTTGCCAAAACTCGCACATCTCCCGCCTTGAGCTGTCAAAAATTGAACAGATACACATATATAAGCAACATCTTAGTCACTTGTCACGCAATAATTTTTTACTGTAGCACCAGAATGAGGGTAAGCAAGCCCCTCCTGGACTAAAGATAAACAGATAATTTACTCAATCAACAATCATGAAATCCAATCAAATCTCTACTTAAATAACTCTCAGAATCACAGGCGACCGTAAAATTTGCTCAAGGGCGGCGAAAAGGTTCATCAGACTTTCCAGCAAATGCTGAACAATCCAGGGAATGCTGACAGCGCCTTCAATGGAAAGCCTATGTGGAAACTATCAACTCCTGCAGTAAACCTCCGCATGTAGATGATACAAATAACTAGGACAACAGAGGAGTAGATTATCAACTCCAGGACATCTGAAATCTAAAAACGCAAGGCGGAGATTACCGATTCCAGGAAGGAGATCGCGGCCTTCCGATCATCGGGAGTAGAGCTCCAGTCGAGTGCGGCGAGTATGGCGCGCGCCACATTACTAGCTATGCTGTTAGGGTCTGCCATGCCTCCGATCAGTACCTTCTTTCGCACTATTCCGCCACCGTCTCTGAGCTCCTCGGAAAGTTCAGCTTCTAGGAATAATCTCTCAACCCCTACCGCAGAGAGCGAGAGAGGGTATAGCTTCCGAGAGTGAGAGCTGAGAACAGCAGTAAACTGCAGCTTGGTCGACTGGGCTAAAACTCGGCTCGTGCCAGATTCTTCTCTTCGCGAGGACCGCTCTTTTTCTTTTTAATTAATTTTAAAATTTTCTAATTTCCATTCAGCTTTTTTTTTTTTTGGCATTTTACACCCTCATTTTCTTTCTCCTTTCGACCAGAAACGGTCGAAGACTTCCGTTGGCCGGCCAGCGGGGGTCTCCGCTCAGAGCACTCATTGAGTGAAGTCAATAACTAACACCTGATCAAGATTTACTGTACAGTTCCGCACATTTCACTAAATCACTTCTTGCGATTGGATGCTGTAAACGGTCTCAGAGTCAACGCATGCCCGCAAATTTGCAGGTAAGTTGTGTCTAGGGTTGCCCACAAACCGAAATCTTCAGCTTGCTCTGTTTAAAATATAATCCAATGTCTCACTGTCGGCTGCTTGGAGCTCATCTGGCTTAGAGAAAGACATCCGATGACCGCCATTGCTTCAGGCATTGGTCTAGCTGAAGTCAAATACGCCCAGCTATTAATCTTGCTCGAGAATGCGTTTCGGTAGGGCACAAAACTGGGGTCCAGAACCCGGCTAGCCATCCTGCTCTACCCGCAAGTCGTAGGATGTGATATGGCAGCCTGAGGCACATCTCAATGGACTCAACCATGACGGATCTTGGGCACCGATACAGGGCGAGAAACCCAACAGAACCAGCAACTTACTGATCGAGAAGCACCCAACTTACACAGCCCAGAACGGGAAAATAGTATAACAGAAATCTTCACAGTGAGTAATCTCCTTGACGTCGAAGGATACACCTCAGCCGAGCGTTAGAAGAGGGAGAAAAACACTTGCCATCTTTCAGGATGGAGAAGCAACAACCAGAACGATTGCAAGAGAATCCAGTGGGGCAACGTGGAGAAATGAGATTAACATTAAGCAGACCTGGCCTGCCAATTTGCCCGAGGACAGCCGAAAACATGACTAACGTTATTTTTACCGTCAGATGCACATCGTTTTATTTCCAATAATAAATTTTAAAATGACAGAACCCCTGCTATTCATTTCATCCCACAACGCAAATCCTGCGAAGCTTTTGCATCCTAAACCAAATCTTGTCCTGTCTTTTGGCAGATTCCCAGAAGACCTCACGTCCCCTTCTCCACAAATGTCAAAAAATAACCCTTCAAATCTCCCAAGATGTCGATGCAGTAAAATTATGCGAGGTTGGCCATACCAGATGTTTCAGGAGAGATTCACGGGCTTGAGCTCTTCACCTAATTCATAGAATGCCAGCTTGATTCATCCAACTACCCGAGTCCGTAATTTACAGACACGTGCTGAAACTCACGAAAATGGTGACAACTGTAGCAAGAAATCTTGGGCCACCCCACCAGATCCTACATGAGCAAATACTCTGGCCTAATAAGCCTGCAGAAATATAGCACAGACATTAAGAAAAGAGGCCTACACACTATAAATGGAATTCTTGTTCTTCGGGTGGAATTTATATGTTCCTAATGAAAGATAATTTTTATCTAAGACCAATCCTAATTTGGGCGGCCTCACTAAGACCGTATGGGATGATAATATTGACTAGACTTCACATGTAAAATCACCAACTAGCCAACATAATCACAGCAGCTTTTACCTTCCTGATGTGATAGAATGAATCATTTGGGCTCAATCACTCTATAGTTAAGAATCAGGTCCTCTGGTTTCTTCCATATATATGCCCTTGCAGTGGCTAAGCTCATTTCTGGGGGCAAAACCTGAAAAAATAAAACCAAAATCACGCAAAAGATAACAATTAGACCGATTCATTTTTTGTTTTTGGTTAAATATGAAAATAGATTAATAAATAGTTCATGACTGATCACACATGAACTACCCCTACCATAGTTTTTAAAACCGGACCGGGCCGGCCGGTTCGACCGGGAACCGGCCACTC
>CXYZ01012155.1:1948868-1978650 GCA_900006705.1 Sonneratia caseolaris
TTTGATTATAAATCATAATTAAATTATAATATTATATCAATTTATTGGAATATTATATTATTAATATTATTTATTAAACATGCGGTTCAACCCATTTAACCCCCGGTCCGACCCATGAACCCATACCTTGACCGGTTCCCGGCCCGGTCCGGTTTTAAAAACTATGACCCCTACAATGGAGCAGTAACAAATTGATTGCCAAGACCAATCACGTACATGATTCAAGTGATTTGATAATAGGCATTTTCTTTCCAGCAAGCATTCTTAGACTAAATGAAGAAAGACTCCCATCACAAAAACTACAAAGACAGCACCTAAATAAATTTCTGGACAACTACCAGGTAGTTCATCTCACCATATGTCATAAACCTAACCATGTTAAAATAGAAATATTGACCGTGTAAAGATAAAATTCCACTTGCCTGATTATTGCATGAAATTTCTATCAAGGGCTTAAATTTAGGAATTGGTTTTAGTCCAGCACGAGACCCATCGGCAGCAGAGTGTCGTGATGGCCCTCCAGATGTTTCTTCACTGCCTAAGTCGTCCGATTGTTTATCTAGGGCCATCTTTTCTATGACATAAGTTACAACCTACACAAGCCAATCAATAATACAAATCAGAAGACATCCATAAGAAGACTAAACTGCAGGCCAGTCAACTTAACAAAAAGATGCCTGGCTTTAGAGTTATAAATCCAAACAGACTGTGCAACAAATATGTTTACCTAATTTATGGTTTCTTTGGTCCTCTAATAATTATATCAATCCCATGAAACGCTCAGAAAGCGATAATAGCATAATGTGGTCCATACTACACAATGATGGACAGTTGAAATGAAAATGTTGCACAAACTCTCTGCCTCATGAAATGAAAATAACAAGACAAACCTATGAATCTGATTTAAACTTGAAACTTAGAAATTTCATTGACTACTATCATCTCCATTCCTCCACAACCACACCACTGCGGCGCCACCCACCACCCCCCCAACCACATAAAAAAAGTGTAGCTAAAAAATGCCACTATAATATGTTATGAATCTTCTAAGACCTGGATAAGTGTGGGATAAATATGAATGAGAGAAGACAGGTTATTCACTATGCATTTGGATTCAAATTGACCAATCATAAATTTCATTATGTGAGGAAGAATATTCATATATAGCATACAGTAGAACCTGACAGATATATATAGCTGCTCCTACCAAACTTACTTTGTGTATCCTCAATATCCGAGGTGCACTCAGTTTTCCTTGCGTGAGCATCTGGACAGTTGAACCTTCGCAGGGATGCAAGTAAAAACTCAATCTGCAAAGTATGTTGAATACATTACAGTTATCATCTGATGATGTCACAAAGTTACTACATACTTCCAGATGATTATCCAACAAACAATGCATCAAACAACGAAAATCACTGGAAATGTTTCTCATGGATAGACTTTCACCAAGCATGGGAAAACATGATGCTGGAAAGTTACTTTGTATTTTCTCTCGGAGGCAATCGATTATTCAGCACACAATCTATACACCACCAGGGAATATCTTTCTCATCTTCTGTTCCGTCCAAATCAATTATCTTCTTCCTCCATGGACCTCCCTGGGAACCTTCAGTAATGATTGAAGGAGGCGAGACAGTTGAAAATTCAAATGGAGGATACACCATGGAATCATTCTCAGCATTTCCATCAACCTCTATCCTTGAATGGTCATAACTTCTAGCAGTAAAATCCCTCCCTGTCAACACATCCCCATTGGTCGATGAAGTCTTAGGGCCATGCCTCTTCCTTCTTTTGGTCAACCAATGAGCCAGAAGACCTTTAAGAGTTTCCCGAGCAAGATTAACCTGCATCAGAATAACAGATCAAATTCTTCTTCAACATGATGTCACCAACTCAGAATAATCTTTGCCTGAACTCATCGAACTCTTAAAAGCTCAGTTATTCCAGTCTTCATAAGATTTAAAAGCTGAAACCATCAGTCATCATTCAACTAATGATCATTACTGACTTCAAAATCTGCATAGCATATTACTTTAGTATGAAATGAAGTGTGAGAATGCATCCTCATAAAAAGAGAAAAGGGAAATTAGTTGAATGCATTCACCTTATCATCCTCAGCTTTCCCAGAAATGCCAAGATCTACAGGATACATCTCTGCAGAAAAACACTGTGGGGTATCCAAATGAACAGACAAACTACCAAGTCTTGTATCCACCGCGAACCATGCAGGTACACTCACCTGGAAGCAGAAACTCAAGAGGCATAACCACCAGATCTACATAACTGTACTTGAAACATGAGATCACATTAACTCATTACCATCTCTAATAGTTCTTCCTTTTTTTGGTCGAAAGGGACCTGAACAAGTCAGAAGAATTAGCATTGTCAACAACAGATCTATCAATCAAAAAGGAAAGTATTATATCTGAGCGAAATTTTAGAGCAATAATAACTATAACCTAGAGGCCTATACCAACAGGATGCTAAATTTACATTATTCTAGCTAAAAAAATATTCAAACTAAGACTCAGACCTTCCCATAGTCCTCCATCACAATGCCTCTCGTGATCTCCCAAAGCTTTACTGAACCAGCAGAATCCTGTCAAAAGGAAAAACAAGAGCAACCAAATAGACATTACATTCATCAGAACAAAGAATCTCAAAACATTTTGCATGATATATTTGATAATGACAACTGAAAAGGAAAAGGTTACATAACATGATAATAAGTACCTTAGTCAGCACATGCCTCCGATTATTTAATATTTCATGTTGCACGATTGCCGGAGTACCAGGAATTTTAAACTCTGGCTCTTTATATACAGGGACCTGAAACATCGCAATCATAGATTTTGTGATATTTTTGTACTAACCACAGTAGCACAAATAGCAACGCAGTTATCATGAGACCAGCTGCATAAAGAAGATTAAAGCATCACATACAAGGCTGGATCCTTCAAGAGAAACCCTCGCTCTCGAGAAAGACAAGTTCCCAGCCAAAAATGAACCGCCTCTTTGTAAGGCCTTCTGAGGATTGCGCCCTTCACAAGGCCATCTATGTAGAGAAGAATCTGTTGTTGCAATCCATATACTATCATCCTGCAACACCATTTGCAAAATGGGATGCTCCTCTGTGCAAAGTAATAAGCTCTCTCTTGTTGTCAAGTCTGTCAAGTATAACTGTAAAATAAGCAGCATACTGTCAGAAGATAAGTCTACCAGAATATAAGAAAAGATGCACCCTCCAAAGGAAACTCTACTTACAGACATGTCTCTCCCTCCACTATAGACATGAGTAAACGATGGAGTGCTGGCAAGTGCCCAAACAGAATCTGTGTGAACTGCATAAGAATGTACACAACGCTGCTGACCAAGATCCCACAGTCTACAAATGGAGATTTTAGATGAATGTGCGTGTCAGGATAAATTTCATTTACAACCACAGTAAAGCAAGCCATGAACTTATACACCTACCTTATCATAGAATCAGAGGAACCTGATAAACAAAACCTGAAAATCACCAAAGAAACAGATGAATTCATGTTCTACAGATATATGTTACCAGCTAATATAAGACATTTTTCCAGCTGAATATGATAATCTTATGAAATTATGCACCAAAAAAATTGTCAAGCTAAAATTATTCAAAACATGATATTGTTGAGGGTTTGGAACTATATGTTCCTAAATTAACCTTCCAATGCAGAAAAGATTAAGAGGAAAATAAAGATGAAAATTGTTTTACATTCCTCTGTAAACCAACCAAATGTGCCTCAAGACCCTGATTATTTCAATCCTTTCTCCTAATTAAACTATATTTCTAAAATTATCGCCCATTCAATTGTTTAATTTTCTAGAACCTCCTAGGAAGATATATCCCACTACATAGAACACAAAACTGCAATTTCATGTAGATGACCAACCGGCCAGTAGAGTCCAGAAGTAATGCTCTAATATTATCCATATGCCCTTTTAGCTTCATAGTCTTTGAGCCACTCCTTGGATCCCAAACTCGCACAACCTAGAAGAAGAAGAAGGATTCAGCACATAAGTTTAGCTGAAAAAGAGAAACTATAGAACTTTTTTTTTTAATGATCTGAATTCACTACAGAAGGGAAAAAGCAACAATCATGAATCATGGCAAAGAGAGCAGCTGGACAGTTCAATTGTCCAAAAGAGGTCTATTGGTGCTTTTCATTAATAAATGAGCACATTGCACAGACTATTACTTATACGGTTCAATGAAGGTAGATCATATTATTTCCTTTCACCAGCAATTTAAATTGATACCTTCTCCGTTCCACCAGACACAAGAAGTGTTCCAGTATCATTCATTGCCAATGCATAAACCGACTCTTTGTGGCCTTTAGCTGCAGTAGGTGCATAACCTGAAGATTGATTGACGTGTGTTGAGATACTGGTGCTTGAGCTGATGGCCGGTAAACCACCAACTGATCCTGCACCTGCACTGCTTATGACACCATTTGAAGAATCATCTTCCATAAGATCACTTGACTTCGAAACTGGAGCAAGTGCAGCTTCAAGATCCCATATAAAAACCTCACCACCAAGGCCAGCAGAAGCAACAACATTGCTCTACAATGTTGACACTACAAAAGCATGAGCAAGCAACCCATTTCCAAATATATATTCTGATGTCTAATTTAAGGTCCAAGAACTCAGTTAACACTTGTAGGGCTATTCTGATAAGCATGTAACAAAAACTTGAAAAGCAGGAGCAAATAGATAAATTCTCGATCTACACATTTGATAACCACAGTCATTACATTTTTTCCTGTTGTAGCAAGGCAAGTGACATAGTCAGAATGCTGCCGGAGAGTCCTGGTGCAGGTCCCTTCGGATAAGCAATTCCATGTCTGTCCATATCAGAAGCCAAAGAGAAGGGGAAATATTAGATGAACAAAAAGGCTGGTCTTTGAGAAGCTTAGAGTACAGTCAGAAACTGGACTGCTGAACATAACATTTATTGTCTTTGAAAAAACAGTCATCATGATGGACAAACCTTGATAGTTGTGTCTGAAGAACAAGAGACAAGCACTTTATCACCTGCAATGACAGCATCATTGACCTGCACCACCAATAGTTCTCATTTCAAATATCAGCTCAACAGCATGGAAATAAAAACAAACAAGGAGGTAGGTGACTTATTTTTTCATTTTATAAGTGGGCAAAAAACTTTTATTTCTTGACATATTGTTCCTTCGACTTATTCCTCCCTCATTTGGCTAAATTGTGAATGCCAGACATAAAATTGCATAAAGAATTTATAACCATATAAAGTTAGACTCCTTTCAGCCAAAAAATTTTTATGAAAGAATGCGCCCAAAATGATCTTTAAGAACATGTAAAGTAACACATAAAAAATTGAACCATCACCCATGCAACCATTATGTTGATGAAGAAGACAGCAAGTAAAATGTTACCCAATCAACATGTGACTCAAATGTCGCAGAGCAGGTTGCAGAATTTTCATCCAATTCCCATCTTTTCAAGGTACCATCACGGCTCCCAGTGAAAAGATGATCACAGCCATCAGACCTTGGTTTTAATATAGCTAAACAATTTATACCTGCACAGTGCTGCACACATAGAAACGTCTGTAAAAGAGAAAATAAATAGGAAGAGGTTATTTGTACTTTAGCAAAATGTACGCTTTAAAATACACAGTCCGAATAAAAATGTAAACCACATACCAAGGAAGTGTGATACTGGATCATTTTACTAGTTGTACATTCTTCATTCTAGATCATTCAAAGAATTATATAGTTCCAATTTATCACACTATTACCATCAGATGGAAATATATCTTCGGGTCAAAGAAAAAAGGGAAGAGACACATCCAACAATAACAGTAAATGATATGAATAATTCATCCAGGTAGAGCATGCATATATGCATAATTAATACATTTACCGGCATTAAATAATCATATTCTCTCTGTTCATTGAATGCCATTTCTTATGTTTGTGGGACATCTGCCCCCTGAAGTTTCAATTAGGATTTCAGGTTTTTTATTTTTTTATTTTTAAAAGATGCCACTTTATCTCAGGCTAGATAAAAGAGTCTTTAAAATGGAAACAGTTCTTGGATCCAGCCAAAACTAAAAACACCAAATTTAGAAAAATGTATAAACTAGCAAATTCGGGACCAAAAAATTCAAGCAAAGGCTCATCTTGAATTGACATAACCAAACTGAATCACTTCACCTTTTTGTCATTAGCATAGTTCAACAGATATGTCAATCGCTTCTCCTTACGAGGACGAGTAGAATTGGCTGTGTTCCCAGCACTAGCCACACGGTGCATCCTCTAAGCTGACAAATACAAGGTTTGATATGTTAAATGAGGAATGTGCAACCGGCTGGATGATGATGCATTGTTGCAGAACCAAGAAATGCTGTTATGACCCGGTTATAAAGAATAGATATGTCATCACACAGTCAGAACTAGAACATCAAAAGCATGGTCACATGCACAATAGAAAGTCGATCAGTAGCAGCCACTTAGAAATCAAATTCCATCAGTAGGTTGCTAACAAAATATATTACCATCAGAAAGCATTTAGCAGTTTCAATCACATCCCATCAATCCGGAAAATCAGATGTTTACAGGTAAGTCCAAATACAAAATGAAAGATAACTCACATAGCAATCAAGGTTGCAATCTGCCCTGGTTACAAATACTTTTCTCACAAGCAAGAAGATTGCAGACAGCCATCAATATCTTCAAAGCCTCATCTAACATAAAAGCTGTACTATAACCAATACGTTTCCAAATTGACCCCTCAGTAAGACTCCTAATAAAATTTTAAAAACAACTGGTTTTTTCAATAATATAACATCCTAACGTCCAAATTCTCAACGCCTTCTATAGGTTGTTGCGAGTTATTCAGCAGACGGGAAAAACTAATAAGCCTGCAAATTGAACTATCAACGCATCCGCTCAAAGACATGCCAATCCCCTTTAACAAGCTCCCAAAACTCATAAAAAAAATTTTGAGTAGCCCAAAACTCATAATATTAAACATCAGAGCAGCACAACAGCAGAGACAATTGATCGTAACACCTCTGATCAATCGGATCATGCGATCAGAGACCATAATAACTAATCCGACTAGCTCACTCCGACCACGGCAATCGAAACCCCGGCGCCACCTAAACGATTCACCAAACAGTCCTGGAGGAAGGCATAGAGAAGCGGACTGAGGGAGAAGAAACCCTAACCTCGAAGCAATGGCGGATGCACGGCTCCTTCGTACCGTTCTCGTCAAAATGCTGCCGTAGTCTCGATTTCCTTTCAGTGAGAGAAAGCTCGTGCAGAAAAGAGGATTGCTGGGCGTAAGAGAGAGAGAGAGATGATAGATTGAAAAAAGGGGACGACGATGTGTTTTCGATTTTGTCGCGGGTGATGTCCATTGACTCGGTTTTTCGGGGTTTAGTAAGGGCAGACCTGTCATTTCGTACCGTAGATGCATTGCTCGCAAGTGCACGCGACGACCCTGATCCCGCTCAAATGACCCTCCACGTGTCAATCAAACAAGGCTGTCCAGCTCCACTCTTTTATTTTTTGAAGTATTGCTTGGAATTTCAAAATACGAATTTAAGAGCCAATCAGGCGAAGCTTCCCCCACCGGACACAAAGGGCCGAAATCTACAACTTCACTGACACTAAGCCGAGCTCTTATGAGTAGTCAAATGTTCCTTTGGTGAGACAAGACCAGCGTCAAACATCAATTTTTTATTTTTTAATATCAAATTTTCCTCTCCTTTTTTTTTTTTTTTGCAATTAAAACAACATTCACATCCTTGAGTGTCAACAATCAGCAAATATCGCACCGAGTCAGCTATCACATCGGCAAAATCGGATACTTGGGAAGGACAGGTGACAACCGTCTCCGTATGAAACTGCAAACATGAATTTCGCCAACAAAATATTCTACCGAGCAAACGGAAATCGAACTATCCTGACGAAGGTCCCCTTCCTTCCTCCCTTGCATACCCCAAGTAGTGACACGGCCATCTACATGGCTAGAGGAATAACCCAACTACCTTTTCATCAATCCAACTCACAGTCGACACAGCCAAGAACCACGATCAAGATATTAGCTGGTGTCTATGACTCCATAAACTCTGTTTCAATCTCAGGAATTCAGAGGTATGGGATCTTTACAGAGTGGAGCGAGATTCAGCAAGCAGCAAGCCCGCATTCCTATAACCTGAGCCCTGCAAATTATCAAAACCCATCAGTAAATACTCAACCTGGCACTGCGTGAAGTGTAGGATCTATCAAGTCCTAAAAGTAATGACATAAATGATCAGACAACGTGACATGAGATTGTCAGCACAGGTTCTTAAGCACGATGTGGGACACGGTCACCAACAGCAGCTGGTCTCAAGCATAAATTCATACTTGCCTGAACTTTCAATATCAAAAGCTGGCCAAAATGACTAGGTACAAAGAGAAGTTGATCCGATCACGAGAAGAAGGCCACAGACGACAAACTATCCTGGTTCTGTATTTAGTGCACTACAAGATTTGATTAAATTCTACACGCGGACAATCCAGAATAGCTAATTGAATCTGCAAGGTCAGAGCAGGGATATGATTAGGGGTTTGGAATATGAAGAATATACTCAATCAGTACAATGATGACTGGAGCAATAACTTCAATGGCGAATGCTTATAACAGCCAACTCATATCAACACGGACTAGATGAGGAAGTGGTTGCACCATGATGGCAAAGGGGCTAACTCTTTCGGGGCCAAAACAGGGATGGCACTGGGCAGGTATACCGGGCATGCCAACCGTCTTACATCATCCTCGGCGCCACAACAAAGAGGAGAAAAACAAGAAAAGGAAGGCAAATCAAAAGGGGAAAATTCATGAAAATCCCCAAAAGAAACAACAGAAGACTCAAGGATTATAGAGGGACAGAGTAATTCTTTTCTCCTTTTTCATTTTTCTTGTTTTCCTTCCATTTTTCTTTTCTCCCATTGTCCCATCTTGCTCATTCTAGGCTGGTTTTTTCCTTTAACACTTCTAAAAGGTCATTTATCATGACTTCTCTCAGGCATACATTAATACTGTTCAGTAAATCATTAGCACGGAAATTCACATTATTAGTCTACTACAAGCAATCTCAATCGAATACTGTGCCACATTACAAGGGTAAAAGAGCCTTGAGTTAGGATAAGTCCTTACACTTAGATAACTGAATATTTGCCTGGTTGTGCTCCACCAGGAAGTGATAATGCAGCATTAGTGACATCCTCCAAGACACGCTTGAGTTCTACCTTAGCTCTCTTGACAGATTGCTCAGTAGGTCCCTCGATGAACAGGTACAGCTTGCGCTCTCCTGGGCCTGCTGTTCTTCCAGGTGGGAAAAATTGCCCTCGGGTAGTAATTGCTGCCCCAGTCCATTCTGAAATTGGACCCAAAGTTTCCTTGTGAGTAACCTTCCAGCGAGCATTCTGTGGAAAATCATTGATCTCTAGCTCCGCTTCGTAGTGCTCAGGCAATGCATTTTGGATCTTCGCAAGATTATGTTGTAGATTGATGGCAGCTGCTATAGCAGCAGCCCGAGCTGCCCCACCATCAGGCAGAAGAGAAGAAGTTACATTACTGAGAATACTAGGAAGACCAACTGGTAATTGTTGGGCTTGGATTTGAAGAACAGCCTGTTGCGAGATGTCTCCTCCTGCCTTTCGAACCCCGTCATCTTCATTGTCTGAATCTGATTTGTCCTCCTCATAACCGTACTCCTTAGCCTGCGCCTTCTTTGCTGCTTTCCTAACTTCATCCTCCTCTTCATTGAACTTGAAGCCACTTCCTCCATAACCAGTCCCATGGGCTTGCTCCAGCCCTTGATTCACTTTAGCCATGAAAGAATCGGCAAGAGCTTTTAGGTCATCAGGTACAACTTGCTCTGAAAGTTCCAGCGCTTTGAGAAGATCAGGTGCATATCTAGCCTCTTCCTCAGAGATAAATGTGACAGCACAGCCCTTTCGGCCAGCTCTACCAGTCCGACCCACTCGGTGAACATAATCTTCATAATGGTTTGGAACATCAAAGTTAATCACCAGTTCAAGCTCCTTCACATCTAAACCTCTAGCAGCAACACTTGTTGCAATCAACAGGTTGCAGACATTGCTCTTGAAGTCGGATATGGTGGACTCCCTATCGGTCTGATCTTTAGCCCCATGAAGTGACAGACAGGGGTAACCATGCCTGAGAAGATCCCTGAACAAATCATCACACTTCTCCTGTGAATGCACAAATACCAGAATTTTACCTTTCTCATACCACTCCCCTAGCAACTCCAGCAGTCTTAAGAACCTTTCACTTTCAGGTCTCACCTCAACCAATTGACTGATGTCCTTGTTAACAACACTCCTTCCACCAACCTGAATTTCTACTGGCTTGTTCAAAACTTTACGGGCCAGAATCTCAACCTGACGAGGAAAAGTGGCAGAAAATAACACAGTTTGACGATCTGGTCGTATATTTTGGACAATCCGAGTGATTTGTGGTTCAAAACCCATGTCAAACATACGATCAGCTTCGTCCATCACAAAATATGTGACCCTACGTAGATTGGTTATCTTGCCCCCACTAGTGCAAAGTATATCTATCATCCTTCCAGGTGTGCAGACAACAATTTCTGTGCCCCGCTTTAACTCACTGATCTGTTGGGCAACGCCAGATCCTCCATAAACAGGAACACATCTGACACCTATGGCCTTAGCAAACTTCTTGATATCACTGTGGATCTGCTGGACAAGCTCCCTCGTAGGTGCCATTACCAGTCCAATTGGTCCATCTCCAGCAACCACAGGTGGCTGGTCCTTAATGTGTCTTAACATTGGCAGAACAAATGCAAGGGTTTTACCAGATCCAGTTTTAGCAATGCCTATGCAATCACGCCCACTCATGATTATTGGCAAGGCCTGAGCTTGAATTGGCATTGGCCTCTCATAGTTGAGCTTTTTTATGATTTCCAGGATTTTACTTGTAAGTCCAGTTTGGTGCCAGGTTTTAACCGGCCTAGGCACATCTTTTCCATGTATCTTGAGCTCCAACTGTTTCCTGTAAGCAGCAACCTCTTCTGCTGCCATCCTAGAGATCTCCTTTACTTCAATGTAGAAGTTTTTCCGAAATGGTTTATAATCTATCTTAGAGTGATCAACTATGGACAACTTTTCAGCTTTTGTCTTCTTCACCCTTTTGATGAACTCATCATCATCTTCATCTTCCAGGGGATCTCCTCCATCCTCGACATCCTCATAATCTGATTCGGTGTCCTCCCCCTGGATGATCCTTCCCATTGATTTATTCTGACCATTCCTTATCTGTTTACCATTACTTTTCTCAGATTTCTTCAAATCCAGATTAACATCAGGAACATTTGCAGCATTTACAGCACTATTCAGCTTGTTCACCTCAGGCAACACCATCTCATTCATGAACGCATCTAAAGGATCAATTTCCTCATCTGCAGCAGCACTATCACTCTTATTTTCTGAAACAGGTGCAGCCTCCCCATTTTCAGAATCCAATAGCATAGAATCTCCATGTTCTTTAGCAGTTTCAGGAGCAATATCTCCATCAACATCCATATCAGCATCTGATTTCCCTGCAGGAAGCGCCTCTTCATCATCAGATTCTCCTTCAAGTGTCCAAGCCTTGCCAGATTTTGGCTCCTCTGAACTCACCTCACCCTGTTTCTCCCTCTCCATTTCTTCTTTCTTTCTCCTCAACTCCTGCCACTCCTGAACTCTTCTCCTCCGCTTTTCCATCTCTTCATCAAGCCGCCTCTGCTCATCCTCCAATTCCTCTTCCCGTGTGAACTTCTTCACTGACTCATCCTCCTCAGTCTTTTTCCTTGGGCTGTCCTCACTCTGATCCCGGTGCCTGCTGGCCTTGCTCCTACTGCGATCACGATCTCTCCCCTCGTGATCATCATCATCATCATCATCTCGCTTCCGCCGCTTCCTCTCACTCTCTCGGGCATCTTCATCACTGTAATCACTATCAGCTTCATGACGCCTCTCTCGTTCTCGTCTTCTGTGCCTCTCCCTATCCTTCTCTCGATCCCTTTTGTCCCTCTTCTCCCTTTCTCTTTCTCTTTCCCTCTCCTTCTCTTTCTCTTTCTCCCTTTGCTCTCTCTTCTCCCTCTCCTTCTCTTTCTCCCTCTCCCTTTGCTCTCTCTTCTCCCTCTCCCTTTCCCTTTCCCTCTCCCTCTCCTTCTCCCTCTCCTTCTCCTTCTCCCTTTCCTTATCTCTATCCTCTCTATCCCAGTCTCTATCCTTCTTCTTTTCTCTAGCTCTTTCTTTTTCACTTTCACTGGGCCTGGATCTATCCTTCTCCCTCTCCCTTCGCTTTTCCTTATCCTTAACCCGGTCCTTCTCTTTCACCCGCCCCCTCTCATAGCTATCATCAGAATCACTGCTCTTCTCTCTTTCATAGCGTCGGCTCTCACGCTCTCTCTTTTCTCGGCGTCTCTCTCCATTGCTCTCCTTTTCTCTTTTCCCATCACGCTCACGATCACGATCATGACGACTCCTCTTTGAATCATCATTCTTCCTCTCTGAGTCCACCTTCTTAGACTTGCGTTTATCTTCTTCCATCACCTACACTGTGATTCACAAACAATAAGTAAACGCTCGTAAGTAGGTAAAGGAAACAGCAAAGAGAGCACGTAAAAGTCAAAGCCTGATTGGACCCCCCTTGGAATTTCTGCAAATTATAGGCCATGCAACACGGAGCTGTGGAATCAAAGTAACCTGGTTCAAATACAACCAGTATCAAAGCGGGCACGAAACAACAAACCACCTACATTTACGCAGATCAAAACAAGAAAAGTCCAAGAAATCCTGGGATCAGAAATCACTAAGCAGTCCGAACACCACCACCCCCGGGCGGGCAAACCCTAACACGGGCCCCCAGCTTTCCATGAACAAATTCCAAGCTAATAAAACCGCAGTTTCATGACGAAGCAATTGATGAAACCCCAGGCCGTCAGAAAACAACGATTTAAGTCCCGCAACGGCGAAAGTAAGACCAGTAAGAGAAACAGCTAGAGCAGAGAGGACGTATTCCGTACCAGCTCGCTACGTCTCGGAGCTTGAGCCGCAAAACCGCTATGAAGAATCCCTCGAGCGCTGAGACGTTCCCACGACCTGGACGAACAGGACTCAGAATCTGAGACCCTCGGATAAAGAAGACGACGTCGGGAGCAGGAGGAGGAGGAGGAGGAGGAGACGAGCAAGGGCCGAGGATAATTTTCTCCCCAACCGCGCGTCTTCGTCGATTCACACCGAGTCGAATTGGGTCAGGGAATAAAGCTTCAGTAGAAGCCCATCTCCTCCTGTTTGCAGTACTTATATGTGAAGAAACATTTGCTTGGCCCAATTACCGACTTTTCCCATATCTCTCTCTCTCTCTCTCTCCCTTTTTTTTTTTTTTTGAAAGTATACGTTTAATTATCAAATACATATTAGATCCACATCAAAAATGAAAAATCTTACCCACATAGGTTGCTTGACGTGGTTAAACTACTCTTTCATGAATAAAAATTATTTATAATTTTAATAATTTTATCCTTAAATAAGTTAATTTAGTATTAATTGAATTAGTTAGGGTGCAATATTTTCCGTATATACTTAAAAGAAAATAATTTTTATAGACATAGGATTTCCACAGCCTAGCAAGTGTGTGTCTGTGTGTGTGTGTGTATATATATATATATATATATGCTATTATTTACCGGCCATTTTCGGTACATCTCACTGCTCTGTGAATTTCAATTGTAAGCCAATTTTCAATTTAGATGCGATCTGTAATACTGAGATTCCTATATCCTGGTTTTCATTTGATCTGTTAATAAGCTATTAATCTCTACTCACTCTAATAAACTTCCCCTCTAATCTCCATTCTCTTCTTCTTGCCTTACTTTACCGACGGTGAGTCTTTGCAAATTGCATCCAGTTGGTGGGCATGGCTCTGACGTCCCATCCTAACAATCTACTTGTTTGTCTTAGAAGTGGGAAGTTTATAGATGGAGGAAAATTGGATCAGTGACAGTTTTTTCGATTCTTTCGGATCAAACCCGCGTTGGATTCTTCTCGAGTTTGTCCTCTTTTCTTGGAGGCTGCAGGAAGCGAAAAGTTCTTCGTCAGAATATCAGTGTCGCCCTGTTTTACTCTTGTTTCAGCTCACCATGAAAGTTCCCTCCTCGGTGAAGGGAAGGGAAACAGCACAAAAGCTCATCATGTAAGGTTCATTCAAGTTTCAACCATGTCATCGGGACCTCGACCAGTGGAGGATGTTTGTTCACTGTTATTTTGGAACGGATGTGAACTCAAAAAACAGCTCGTGCTTCTCTTCTTCATGCTTTTATCAGTGCGAGATCCAGAATTGAGAGCTCATGGGAATGCAAAATATGGCTGTACTTAAGCTGGTGTTCTGCGAATCAACTTGGCTCGATTTCCTCACAATTTGGAAAGATCAATGAGAGAAAAGTTGACATAATACATGCAGGATTCGATGAGAAAGAAGCCAAAAACATCGATGTTGAGCTAATCATATAACAGATGAAAGTTTGAGACTTTCCAAGCCAAAAGTATCATAGCAGTAGTTATCTTTCTATCTGCACACATTATGGCAACCATCCTTCATGAATACTCTCTCCCAACAGCTGCAGCTACTTACTACTATTGCAAGAAGTAGCCCGACAAGAAGAGGAGGAAGAAGCAGAACAGGCTCCCGTATATCAACAAGGCCTTCTGGCCCGATGTCAGGGCGTTGCCGCCGAGCCCGAACTGCTGGTTCTGCGCGAACCCCGCAATCTCCACACTCTTGCTCTCGAAGAAGCTCTTGGCGGCCCCGCAGGTCGGGCACCTCCAGTCTGCCGGGATCTTTTCGAAGGGCAGTCCAGGAGGGATGGGGTATGATGGGTCCCCGACCGACTCGTCGTACTTGTACCCGCAGGACCGGCACTCGTAGATCCCCGTGTTCAGGACCGCGAACTTCTCCTCCAGCCTCCTCTCGTCGAACTTCTCCTCGGGGGCATCGGGCTCGACCTCGAGTGCCGGAGGTGGAGGAGGAGAGGGCTCCTCGGCCTCCTGGTTCGCTATCGGGGTGTCCTCCTTCGATACATCAATGGAGCAGCGTAGAAGGCGGGATCTTGAGGCTCCACCGAGCACCTGAAAGGGGGAGAACCTGTGGGATTTGGCGATTGAGCAATGGGTCGTTTTCGGCTTCGGGTTGGGGAAAGGTGTCGAGGAGATGCTACGGAAGAAGAAGGTGGGTCTTGCTGTTGCAGAAGCCATAATTATGCAACCGAATTGGCAGGGGATTGAGTCAACAGGGAGAAGGCTGGGTGAGGTTTGTGTTTTTTGAGGGGTCAATGGAGTTGAAGGTTTTGGGTGGAACAGAGGGAAGAGGAATCCATGGAAGAGAGGAGCATATGCTGTTGTATCTTTCTGGAAGAAGAAGAAGAAGAAGATACAATAAAGTTCCAGAGGGACAACGTGAGGTGTAGAGATAAGGTGAGGTGGGAAGCGGAGGATGCCGTGTGGGGGAAATTCTAGAGCGTCTGCTCAAATGAAGAATCCCTAAGTAGAGAATTTGTTTCTCAAAAATAAAAAATAAAAAATAAACCGACAACAAGAGCAATTCACCATTAGTTAAAGATGTTATATCACATCAATTCAAGCCTGGCAACGAATTAATACTTTAAACTTCTCTACCGTTAAGTGACCATCTCCGAATACAATTGCATGCAAAGTTAAAAAAAAAAACCTGTCATTTGATTGACGTTAAATCATCTGTGCATACTCGCCTTTCCCTCTTAAGTACCCTCTTATGAGCGAAACAAAGGGCTCACAATACATGTGCCTTACGAGTATATATGCGTTCTCAGAACTTCCAATAACTATGGATTGGCTACTACACATTTCCATCTCGTGCGATTACAATTGACCTCTAGACCTATTGTCATGAAGGCAAACTAGCTGTTNTACTACACATTTCCATCTCGTGCGATTACAATCGACCTCTAGACCTATTGTCATGAAGGTAAACTAGATGCTTCAAGAAAGCCCAACGCGCAAGTGGAGCGCCTTAGTCATCATCAGTATGCAGATGCCGTTTTTCAGGAATAGTGAGCAAGGACTGCAGTCCTCTGCCAATCCAGGGATGATCTAGACAGGTAGCATTTCACTTAAAAACTGCTTGATAATCCAGTGATGATCTTGACAGGCAAGATTGTCTATTGCGACTGTATTTTGATTCCGAATCAAGACACAATCGTGAGCAATTGTTGCATTGTGCCAGAATCCAGGCCAATGGAAACCATTAGGATAGTCCAAGAACTTTTAACAAACAATAGCTTCATCTGAGCTTATAGATTTGCCTTATAGCGATCATAGTAATCAAATTTGATAAACATAACAAAGCATCGGTCACAAAATGCAACAGCAGAAACGCATGTTCCATCCTGAAACTACAAAAGCATCTGAAAATTTCGCTATCAGAAGTAACCAACATCCACCATTAAGCTCTGAGATTAACACTGCTACATGCTCACTTCTTCTTCCCACCCTTGGCAGCATCACTGGCCTTGGTCTGCAGAAAAAGGACCCAAATTGTTCAGCTCGTGGACATTATCAGCAAAACATAATGAAAATTGAAAATCTAACCGCAATGAATTAAACTCACCTTCTTAACCCCACGAACTTTCTTGGCACGGTTCTTCCTTTCCTTCATTTGTTTCCTTGACTTCTCTATCTTAGTGTCTAGTCCATTCTGCCACACAGAAGGTGCATTTGTACATCTCCATAAAAAGACTAACAAGCATAACTGACCTCCATGATTCAACAAGAATGAAGTGGAGAAAAAGATAGTTCTAAGAATTCCAGCATCAATGCAATGCTTTTGTTATAGAATCGCAGCATAGAAAAAGGACAGTTATAAGCTTACCCTGATAAGTCTGTACTTAGGCTCATACTTCTTGGCAGTCTCAACAGAATCGTAGATCAAACCGAAGCCAGTGGACTTCCCACCTCCAAAGTGAGTTCGGAACTTGAACACAAAGATTGAGTTTGGATCTTTAACATCATACATTCTAGCAAGCTTCTCCTTCAGCTCAGCCTACATAGATTAACAGCTACCACTGTCAACTTTTGAGTGGCGGGTGTTTTAAGTTCAAATAATTTGAAATTTTCCACACCTTTGATACATTGGGTCGCCCAGGATGAAGGACATCAATAACCTATACAGCAAAAAAAATATGCGTACAGTTAGAAAATAAGAGCTACAAGAAGCTGCTCGAGTAGATCCTAGCCAGTTTATGCAACGAACATAACACCACGAATAACCTAACGGTACTAAATCCATTACAGAAGAAGCGAAACCTACAGAGAACAATCGTGATGCAACTGTCTGTCTAGAGGAAACAATGATGTTACCTCAACCGTCATAGCCTATTCTTACCTATTGACCACTGAAATGTCTAGACTCGAAAATTTGCCACTTTCCTAGTAACAAATGGACATGTCAATCCAACATGCTCTAATAACTACAGCTCTCGCAGTGATTTTCTCATCAGCTTGAGCTCGGGACATAAATAAAGGCGCAGATTTTATCATATTCCTGCTTCCAAATGACTATGCCCATTGCTACGTTTTCTCATTATCTGCTAAAAGCAATGCCGACAATGAAGCTTTGTCCAAAGTCATTCACATTATCAAGCACGCAAAAAAGGGGAAAAAAACGCCATTTCTGACCCGGAAGTTGATTAGATTCAAAAGAGCATATTTCAGCTACAACTAAGATCCTTACACCCCCAACGCCAACCAAACGCTGGCAACTTACAAGGAAAGGGGTGGAGAGAAAACAAGTAGAGAATTGAGCATAGAAAGAGAGAGATAGGAACTGACGAATTGCTTCCTTGAGAGAAGCCTGTTCGTCATGAACTTCCTGGTCCGAATAGTCACCGCCTTGTCCGCCATGATTCACTTCTCCCCTCCTCTCGCTGAGATCAGCCGCCTATCTATCAAGGACACAGTGCAGCTGGAAGCTTTTGGGAAGGGGACGATACGAAGGGCTTCATCAAAAACCCTAGATCTCATTTATACGGTTAGGGTTTTCATCCACAACCTGGGCCTGAGTTGGGCCCTCGAGCAGCGTCTGTGGCCCCATGGGTTTCACCTGAGGCCCAATAGTAACATATATGCATACATATTCCTCGACAAGTTCAGTTCAGACTTCAGAGGAAGCTCAATCTGGTTCCACGGTCCACCACACAGGTTGCCTTTAGGAAGAGCCACCATTCTCTTCTGTGCACAGGAGTTTACAGTTCGAGCCAAGTTCGATATTGGAAAAACATAAATGGTACACTGAAATTTCCGTCAAAAGATGGCTCAGAACCTCATAAACTAGGCGAATTTGAGTATCATGCGAGTCATGAATCAAGCATGGCAGAACAAGGTCGTTTCACTGTTGGCTTCCTTTTTTTTCTTTATCAGAAATTGATATTGGATTCTGTCAATGTGTGGGAAGGACAGTGACAAAGAAACGGTCGGGCAAAAGCTAATGTCGTCTTTGTTGGGCATGGGATGGGTAGTAATAACTGTCAGCTCGTCACCCACCATCTCCTGTAGTGGAGCCATTCCTAACCTTCACCGCCCTTTTAGGCTAACGGGAGAGATACGGTCGGGATTTCTGGTCCCGGTCGTGTCGGTATCTTCGAAAAACGGTTTTGCATGAGGATACTGAAAGTCAACATAACACTTTCTGCCCCAGTTGCAACTCCACAAGATAGCGAAGCGAAATTCTCAGATTCTGCGGACTACTGATCCGCCTACTGTGTGATGTGGTGCATCTGGTCGATCCCGTCCTCGGTTCTAAGAGATGTTGATTGCACTCGGTTCGTACAATAAGTCAGCTGAGGATGATGCTGAAGCCGAACTGATATCGACCCTGTGTTCGTCCGCGGAAGTCGAGATCCAGTTGTCCCATCAGAATCCTTAACAGATGAATTTCAAGAGCAAGTTTCAGGTCGTATGAATTGACTTCTGCCAGAAACTTTGGAGCTTTTCTGCCAGAACTTGGAGCCGACATTGTCTCTGCAGGTATGGTCCATGGCCGTGTCGACCGAAAACTTGATACCCTGAACCGGCCCACCTGTGGCACGGTCCCTTCTCGTCGTGAGGAATCCATTTATGGGCAAGGCTTGCTTCAGGCTCCGCTTTCTCTCTTCATTCCTTTAAATCCAGAAATGGACATTACAACCACAGGAACTTCCGGTGGCAACTAACCGACAACCATTTTATTCTTCTTCGACCGCTCAGTGAAGAAGACAGGGAAACATTAATTGCTACGAAGAGGGGGGAAAAAAAAAGATCACCCATCTTCTTCATGATGATCTTTCGCAATTTTTACCATTTTTTGGTGAAAATTACTGTTACCATCTTCGATTAGTTTACCTTTGTAAGCAAAAATGAAGTCGCATTTCGCATGTTTTGATCCTCTGTATTATGAGTCGAGCGCCTCTAGAATCCATCGGTGGCTCCAACATTTCTAGAAGGGTATCGAGGGGCAATCAGCAGATCAAAAGCCATATGCTCTGAAGATCTTCGTATTAGACTGACCTTTTCTCTACGAGATTTCCCATGCTTAGCCTTTTGAATTGAGACGGGGTCCAGTCAACAAAGTAATGGGTGGCGAATGTCATACCTTTCCACGTCTACACAAGATAGATAATTCCTTTAAATTCTTATCAATTAAGTAGATTGATTATGAAAATGATATGTAACCCATCATAGTTGATCCATAACGGGTCAAATATATCATCTCTTGGAATATATTAAAAGGGTATGTAATGGCATAACATATTAATAATGATATGATTAATATCTTAATTAAATACAAACTTCAACCAATTTTTCAAATTTAGTACGAGCTCTTTTATGCGTCCCGACCATGCATCCATTACATTTACTTTGTTCATAGATTTTAGTATGATATCCGTCTTCCATCAAATTATCTTACATGGCACGATACTGTATAGGATAATTCAATCAAAAAATGAACAACGTATTAGATATGATAAATAATATATAATTGATATATTATTATAATATATTTAAAAAGTTTGTGTTAAATTTTAAAAAAATTAATAGAATTTATATATAATTAACATATTAACGATATCATATTCCTTTCTTTTTTGTTTACTTTACATGCATACGTGACTGAGTTCATGACAGCAGGAATCACAATCCTAGAAAGTAACACTTTCATGGAGATGGGCGACGTCTTAGTTGACCCCCAACCCCACCCACCCACCCCCATTACACATTTTTTTTAATATAAATGGATACAATGCTCTAATCATCGACTAATTTACTAAACGGTATATTATGTAGTGAAGACCTGTCAATTAAATCTCATATATTAACTTTCAAAAGTTCAAACCTTATATCTTATGTACTGCATACTATCAATTTATCATCGTAAATTTATCCCAATATATCAATCTCACTTTTAATTTGCCATCCAACATACCCATCTCACTTTTAATTTGCCATCCGCGTTGCTCATCTATATATCCTTTCAAAAGCATAAAGTGAAGGGTTTCTTCTTTCCATCCCGAGGTGAATCAATCCAGAGATTGGTCGGCCGGCTAGAGAATATGATCGAAGTGTTTAATGGTTCTATTGCTTTTGCAAGCACTTAGAAATGTTGGCAATCCGACAACGCATTGTACCTCGACTACTTCATACCCGAAAATGGCAATACTTTCATAAGGGTGGATTTTTTCTTGTTTGTAATAGTCGAAGGAAATATGACAAAACTATCGGCCCAACCGACTTGATTATTTAAAATAGAATAAATTGTCGCTCGGCGTCCTCATATATTAAAGAATATATATTGATCCAATCCAACTTTTGTATCAGTCCTTTTCCTTCCCGGGATGATTACGACATGTATTAATGCTGTGCACCTGGCAAGTCCCATTTTCCAGCTTAATGTGCGTCTGGAGTACAATTTTGGTACAGAATCTTGGTGATGTTGTTACCACGAATACTTCGGGCAAAACCGTAGGGCAAGAAGCTTCATCCCGAGATCGGCGTATCGAGCAGTTCTACCATCCTTCTTCGAAACCAAAATGTATGTATGTTTTTTTTTCACCTGGGTATCTACACTAGTAGTTGACCAAAGGATTATTTATGACAGAGCGGATGAAAGGGGGACTGGACAAGAATTATAAGTTGTGTCAACATTCTTATTAAATAAGGATTCGAGTTCGAGTCATGAAAGTTGAGAGATTGAATGATATATACTTTATTCAGATATGTTCAATAAGAATTTATTTGATTTTTAGATGTCGGTGGAAGCATGTCATAAAAAAATATGAAAGTAAAAGAAAACATAATGGGAAGTGGACGGGACCGCCACCACCACCACCACACAATACACATCAAAGTGATTGACGATCCATGTGGGAGACGACCAGTGAAGAAGATCAGCATGAAGATGCACGGAGTCTGTGATGGGCCGGCATCACTCCTCATCCTCAAGGTCTCCTTCTTTATCTTCTTTTCTCCATCCCCACCAACCCACCCCACCCATCTCCACTGATGATCAGATCATCTTTTCCCTCGTGATAAGGCCATCGCCAGCATTTTGAACTCGCCAAGGGCCAATGATCCAAGAGACCAGATTCTGCTTGACCGACTCCGCACATTGAATAGGGTCTTGAGTCGGATTTGTTATATTTGAAACGGAAGAGGATGGTCACACGGCATTTCGACTTCAGTGTTGCCCTTCCTTTCCCCAGGATAGATACAAGTGTTAAAGTTCTGCAGAAACAAACTCCCTTCTCTTTCTTGCTGAAGGTAGAGATGCCATCATAATCAATGGACTCGTGCATCTATTGCCGGCGAAAATTCACTGAATACAACTCAAACTCCGATTATCGTACAGCCTCTGCAGCATAAAGGGATTTGTACAAATGAATGATAGTTCCTCACAAAATTACATACGAAGGGCATCGACGAGAGGAGAAACCGTCTCCTGGGAAGTGTCGAAGCAACAAGCTGGCCCATGAAGAATCCTGTCGAAGTGGATATTCGTTTCTTTTCCATCAGGTAACCCTCCTCATCAACTGCCTCCCGATCTCAGCCCCTTCAGGCTCCTGAATCGGGGCTGCCACACGAAGCCAAGGTCTACTCTGGGTAAATGGTCAGGAAATCTCAAAGTAATCCCCATTTCTACTCCTTGGACCCTCCTGAACTGCTGTTGGATTCTGCCTTCATCTGCACCTGACACTCCTTATATCTGTATAGTTGAACATCCTCTTGCCAGTGACTCGACATCCTTCTCCAACTTTGAATTTGCTTCTGTTATAGATGGTAATACTGATTGATCCAACCTTTCACACTCTTCATCTGTCTGAGTACAGCAAAGATCAGACCCAACAGAACTAAGTTCACGACTCTCACGCTGATCCCAAATGTCTCCATAACCTAATTGGCCCCTAGGCCCATCTTCAGTCCTCTGACGGTTGGACTCCTCAACCTGGTAGGTGATCTCCTCAAATCGCCCATGCATCGAAGCACATCCCAAGCACTGAATGTGCAAGTTCTTGGACCCAAGGTTGTGGGACAAGAACTCCATGAGCGAGCCAGTCGACGTGTGATTCGAGGCACAGTTGTGGCACAAGCCCATGTTTCTGAACCATGGTGGCTCCTCGATCCCAGGACCACGTCTCCACCCAGGCACTAGCGAAGATATCTCATCATCAATCATGTCTGCTATTACGGTCACATCTTGCTCAGTCATGTCCAGTTCAGCAACCATCTCAGTTGCAACACTCAGTGCTGTGTCTATATCAATGTCGAAGGAGAAGTATATATTCCGAACTCGGCCTGCAAGGCATCACACAGAGCCCGTATAAGTAGCAAATCGTCATTAACTTTCCAACAAGTGAATCCAAATCAAATAGAATATGAGAATCAACCATAAAAAAGAGGGAAAAGAGTCGAATGTAGGTCCTCTATAAGGTGGTGAAAAAGTAAGGACAGTCTTCCGTCTCTGTTCCTGAAAACACAAAACACTACTGCCCGTCTCGTATGAAACAGAAACGCGATACATTTCCATGACCTAGCATTTATATCTCATCCCATTCCGCTCTTTTTGCCACTTCGTAGAAAACCAAGCAGCATTGCAGTGAAACTATGATTGCGCCTAGAAAGGTCTATTAATTTTTTTCCCCAAATGAAAGCATGAAAGAAAAGCTAAAATCAATCATCAGAAACAAGAACAAGCTTCCTAACCTTCTTTATCAGCAATTCTGAGTCTCAGATGCACACTCCCATCTTCTCTTCTCTTCCCTTTAATAGAAATGTCGACACTCGCAAGCTGCTCATCATCATGATTCTCAAGAAGTTCAACCCCATTGGGTTCAAACTCCACCGCTGGATGATAACCCCACCCACTCTGCCCCATGCGGTCATATCCATTAGCATACCCACTATCATTACTACATATGCTGTTGCTATGATGAAGGTACGGTTCCCTTGTATTGGGACCCAAGTCATCAACTTCCCTCACGTAGTCCACTGATCTCGAGTCTGCCTCACAGTCATCCATCCGGAGAAAAGGGTCTTCTAGGAGTTCTCTCGCAGAGAGTCTTGAAGACAGTGTTGCCAGGCATTTCTCCACGAATTCTCGAACTTCTGGGTCCTTCACTTTGCATAAAGCATCAGGCCTTTTACCCTGAGAGAGATTTGTAAATCACGTGTTAAAGGAATCTCCACTTTTCTCCAAAATTTTAAACGAAAAGTCTTTCGCGACTGAAAGGTTCTTACAGATGTGACTTTCTTATAGATCTGAGCAAGGTGAGTGCATTCGCTATATGGATATTCGAAAGTGACCATTTCCAGAACGCACATCCCAAAGGAATATATATCAACCAGTTCATTGTACGCCTCCTCGTAGACTTCTGGAGCCATAAACTCCGGAGTCCCTGAACAAGAACATACATCCGTAAACAGATCAATAAACATTCTCCCCTGAACTATTTCTGCAGATATTCTCTCAGAAGAACAATTACCACTTCCCCATCCTTAAAGGCCCAACGCATGCTCATGCCGATCAGTGGCAAATCATTATTCTTATGTTTTCCACCGTTGGCAAATTGTTGCAAGGTGCAGAGAAATAATTTTCACGTACCAACGCAGTGAGAAGCGTGGGATTTACGGAGGATAGCAGCAAGGCCAAGATCGCCGATCTTGACCTCTCCCTGGTTTCCATTGATGAAGATGTTGTCGCACTTGAGATCTCTATGAATCACAGGTGGGTCGTGGCTGTGGAGATAGAGAAGCCCTCTCAAGATCTGCCTACACCAATGCTTCACTGCTCTAATATTCACTCTTCTGTGCTTTAGCCTATACCTAATCAACCAAATTCCAAAGCATCAACCCCGTAAGATTTTCTCCAAAACAAGCAGAGGAGGAGGATCCCAGATGCCGAGAAAGGAAATTTTTTTCATAAGAAAGAAATCGCTGAAAATTGAACAAATAATTCATCTGGCACTTACTCCCTCAAAGTTCCAGAAGTGAACATCTCAGTGACAAAGTTGATGTTTCTGTTTGCAATGTCAACCCAAGAAGAGTAGAACTTCATGATGTTCTTATGCTTCAGTGTCTTCAGGAGATGGATTTCGCAGTAAAGCCTCTCGAGATCCTCAGGGCTCTGGAGGAAATCGTAGAGCTTGACTTGGTTCCAAGCAACTTCAATCCCTTCATACTCATCAAAAGCTACATACCTGAACCAATCAACCACGCGAATCAGTCGACAATGAACAAACCACTCCCACTGACTCATCCGAAGAGTCTTACAGAGCAGCTTGAAGAGTGCCATATTTACAGGGGGGAAAAAATCTCAGAGAGCTCGAGCATTTGATGAAATTCCCAGATGGTTATCACGTAACAAAGAAGAAGAAGAAGAAGAAGAAGAAAAAGGTAAGAGATTGAAGCCATACACAGTCTTTGAAGCCCCTTTTCCAAGGATCTCATTGTACTGCAAAGAAAAATTATTTCAGCACAGCGCGTCAATTCAAGAAAAGCTGAAAAATGCAAGAGAAGAGAAGAGCAACTACCCTGCCGTATCTTCCAGTTGGATCAACTTCTACAAACTCAGAGTAACCAGGCTCGGGGTGTGAGAGACCATTCATTCTCCAAAATCTTCAAGAAGAGGGCTATGGTTTCTCCACTCTTCTCTCCTCTCGTCTCCTTTCTATCTTTTTCCTTACGAATCTAAAGAGGGGTAAGACCGGGAGAAAAAGATTAGCTTTCCTTGAGATTCCTAAGGGACAGAGGAAGATGCAGGAGGGATAAACTCAAAATCAACTGGAGGATTTGCTTAAGGACGAAAGTTTTTTTTAGCTCTTTGCTAAGTCCTTTGGCGTACACACAAACATGATACGGAAGAGCAATGAGCCACCCACCCCTGAAATGAAACTTGTGTGTGTGTGTTTGAGAGAGAGCGAGACGGAGAGACAGAGACAGAGACAGAGACAGAGAGGCTCTTGTTAGGGATTCTACCTTTCCTAGTCCGGCTCTATCTCCCTGGATGTTTTTCTTTTTCCTTTCTTTATTTTTTTTTATTTTTTGCCGTAATATTATTTGTCTATCATTTTCCCTTTTTTTAGGTAAAAAGATGAACCTTGATTAATTTTTATTATTGTAGTTAATAAATTATTTAAAAAGTTATTCAGCATTGTGTTGTTACCTTCAAGTTATAATCGATTTGGGTTAATCAAACCATCGAGTGAGGTTGAGTTTTATCGAACCCGATCAGTCCAAAAATATTTTCTTAAAAAAACAAATAAACGCTGGAAACAGATCAAACTAATCATACAGATTTATTTTAATTAACTGGACTCATAAAAATGAGACAGATTTGATTCTGGGGTTCTAGTATTATTTTTTTAAAATTAAACATTAGAATAACCAGAATTGTTCATAGGACACAGCAGGGAACTCAAATTTCATACGTAGCCAACCGAGCATCGTCAAGAACAGCTGCTGATGACGATTCCACGTGGACATACGTACGCAGACGCACTATGCATACATATATATATATATATACACACACGCGCGCACAACAATTATGAGGAATCTCGCACGTGTGATGTCTGTCTTCACATCTAATCACCCGTCAATAATTAAGTTGGTGAGCTCATGNGTGTGATGTCTGTCTTCACATCTAATCACCCGCCAATAATTAAGTTGGTGAGCTCATGCGAACTGCACTGGAGGCTCGCGCGCACCCGAAAATTCCGCCGCGAAAGCAGCTTTTTCTGTATGTCGCGCGACTTTGTGGATCGAAGGAAGCGAACTACTTTCGGGGGTCCGAATGTCGGATGGAATAAATTCACGTCCATCGTTTGAGACTTTGGAATTTGACCGAAGCCCGTCGGTGTGAGCGGGAATCGGGTGGAGAGTCTAGTGGGTATCGACCCGATCATCCGTGTCAAAAAGAATCCTAGGTTTGCTGCTTATCATGCTCGACATCTTTTTCAACATCCCGGTCTTTAGTCCCTTCCTTGGTTCTGTTTTCTTCTTCTTCTTTCTGCTTTTAGGTAGAGATGTTAAATAGTGTCAAGCTGAACCGTAATCAAATCATTTAAACCTGGAACCGGCTTAGAACCGTTCTTATTGGATTAGGGGCGGTTACATACCGGTTTAGAAATATGAACTCATTGAACCATAACAAGTTCGGACCGTTATCCTACTGAACATGTCCAGAACTGTTGAAAAACGACTCAAACCTCCAAAAATCTTGCAAATTAACCGTCGGATTTTGTTGGTTCAATTTAAAATTAAAAATGTTAAAAAGAACGACGGTTCACGAGCCAAACCGGCCTATTTATAAATGGTTCTATATCTGTTCATATTTTTCTAAACTGTGACTCGTAAGCGGACCATCTTGTTAAGCAAAACGGTCCGAACCGTAACTAGATCAAAACATTCCAAGCCCGTTTTGAACTAGCCCAAACTGCTAAAAATCCTGCAAATCAACGGTCGGATTTTGTTGGGTCAATTTAAAATTAAAAAAAGTTAAAAAGATTGACGGTTCACCAGCTAAATCGGCCCATTTATAAACGGGCATGTACTTCATATTTGCTTGAATTTTGACTCGTAAATGGACCGGCCTATTATGCAAACAAGCCAAACCATAACCGAATTAAAAGGTTTCAGATCCGTTTTGAATCGGCCCAGACCACCAAAAATCCTGCAAATCAACCGTCGAATTTTGTTAGGTCAATTTAAAATTAAAAATTTTAAAAAGATTAATGGTTCACGAGCTAAACCGACCCGTTTATAAACGGTTATGTACTAGTTCATATTTACCTAAACCGTCACTCGTAACCGAACCATCTTGTTAAGCAAGTGGGCCGAACCGTAATCAGATCAAATAATTTCAGATCCATTTTGAACCTGCTCAATATCGCACTTTTAACGATACTACTTTTAGGTATCTAAATTATAATGTAATAATATACGCTTGGCCTTGGTTTCAATTATTAGTTGTCTCTTGCGAAGAGGGTCTTGTATTAATTGTTCATAATATCTCCTAGTCGCGAGTGGGATCATCTCTGATCGGTCCCAAATCATAGAGCCAATCCAAGGATTATCGCTATTGAAAGAGAGCAGCTGTGATAAATTATACGTGTAATTATTTAATAAAATTTGGACATATATTAGTTTTTTCATTGTTAAAATATTTTAAAAAAAATATTAAATAGACCCTAATACCAATTGGTAGACGTGGAGGGTAGAAAAAGGTTATGATGGGATAAGGAATTACCATGTAATTCTTGTAGGGATTGTATTATAGAAGGCGGCAAAATGGAATATTAAAAATATAAATAAGTAATTATGTCATTTATAAATTATAATCTTCCCTATGTATTATTTANCTTTTCGTTTTCTTTTTTTACCAATCAACATATTATCGAATCCTTCTGTTACCTTCTCCTCGGAATCCCTCAATCCAAACATAGAGAATCTTAATGGAACATATGAAATGTAACCATGGGATAAAAATATGAAAATAAAAATATATTAATATAATATTATTATTATATAAAATATTTTTTTATATAGAATAGATTAGACATTCAAAGTACTTAATATAATAATTCATTATATCATTTTATTTCTTCTTTATTTTTCAGTCCATGTTTATGCCCTTAAAGGTCTTCCACAATTTGAAAAAAAAAGGATAAATAATCATTTACATCTCCCCAAGTATTTGAAAAATTCATAGGAGTCATAAACAAATGTCACATTTTTTCTTAAAAAAAAACCATTAGTTATGTTCCCGAGAGATCAATATGTTCAGAGGAACATGTTCACCCGGCACTCTTAAGGGCAATCATGTGTTGATAAGTTAATAATAATATACCGTATATTAAATTTATAATCTAAAAATTTTAATGATCGATATCTAAGATTTAATTTGTAATTTTAAGTTGTATAATATATTATTTAATAGATTAATCACTTATTACGAAATTAGATATGTCAATATCAAAGAGAGAGTGAGAACATGTTGACCCGGCCACATTGATCGGGCAGTATTGAATGAATTGATAAAAAAAATCGTACAACCAAATCTCCTAAACCTCTGATCCTGTCTACCTCCAGCTCCCATACGTTTCCAGGAAATTGAAAAAAAAATTACACGTGGATATCGTAATGATATGAATAAAAAAGATTATCAATACAATTGGTTTAATTATTATTCATATGATCAATATATATATACATATCAATAAAGTCATAATAAAGTTTCAGTGTTAAAAAAGTGAACTGAAATTTGAATATTAAGGGCAGTCTAAATGGTTTATATTTAAAATTTGTATAATTGTTTCATCCAGAAATAAAATTATTTTGATTATAAATTTTCTATTATGTTAATAAAATCATATTTGTGTAACTGTCGCAACTGCCAAACTCAACTGAGTAACATAGTGGCCACATATTTCATTTAAATGAATCGCGAGAACGGTTTTATTGACCACGGTTGGCTTGGTTTGGGTTTGGTGCGGACTCCAGTGATCACATAAGGGTTGGTTTTCTTCTATTTTCAGCCCTAACAACGAAATCACTCACGTCCAGTTAAACAAGAACTAGTTTTGCCCAGTCGACAGGCCGCACTCTAGCCCCGACCAATCGTCGCCCAATGGTGCAAGGTTGGCTGACTCTACTTTGCTCCTATCGGTCCTCCGTTCGGTCATCCTCAACCGGTCGGTCGCACCCTGACTAACAATCGGTAGGTCAGTCAACTCGACCACTATACAAGCAGCAAACGCCCTGTAGTCGAGTTGACACATGTGCCTCTGGCACATAAGAACCGTACAGGCAGAGACAGAGCCACAGGTCATTATAAATCACCGGCACTACGGAGAAGAAGGTAAGTATTTTAAAAGTAATACATCTTAATCTTGATTATCTCTTTTTATTATTTACTAATTTAAATATCGAATTATCAGTCCAAATTAACAACACTCAAATTTGACTTACTTGTGAGTTTATTTGCAACATTGCAGGCTTAATGGGATGACCGACTGCTTGAAAAGGCAAGGATCTCTCCATCCCTCAATCTTCTCTAATAACCAGAATCGCATGAAGCCCGAAACTTTTTATATAGGAAAACACTGTTTTTTTTTTTTTTT
>CXYZ01012155.1:1980611-1994430 GCA_900006705.1 Sonneratia caseolaris
TGCAGCAGAATGTTTGGATGTTAGGGTGCATCAAGTCGCACCAGGAAGTTAAACACGTCTCGGTATGGTGCAGTGGAGATGCAGAGTCGGTTCCAAATGAGACATTGATATCTTCGGCCGGCTTGTATGATATGATAAGGTTGTCCTCAACAGACATACAAGTACTTGCCTTGAAGCAACCTCGATCCCCTCGGCCGGTTTCTATAGCAGAAACCTTCACAGCCGCGAAGTTCGATCCAAAACATGTAAAGGAGATTCAGTAATCGTACAAGATCCCGAGATATCGATGAATGCCGGGTGGAGCTCTATACCTCATCCGAGCGTGCAGAGGACAGACGATGCGGAGGGAATTGCAGGAACGGGGAAACGATCCAGCGAGCTTTCCACGACCAGAGAGGATGGCCCGTCGTTTGCTTGCCTGCTGGCGCTACGAGAAAGCGTCCAACTTGTTCGTCCGATCAGTAACTTATCACAGGAAAACAAGAGGCTGAAAAAAAAAAAAGACGGGTATTTGTATGATGTTGGATCGAGGCTGGTACCTTTCATGTGGGCACTACGAGTACGTATTCAAGGACTCTGCAGAAGCAACTTGTTAATGGCAACGATAGTTTTATAAAGAGAATCAGCGGTACACGACACGAGTGGTCTAGGCAGCTCAGCATCGTCTTCAATTTCTCCATGTCCCTTTGGTCCTTGTCCCTCCTAGCTTGTCTTCTCGAGAGCCTCCTCTGTAACCCAGAAAACCCCCCCCCCAAAAAAAAAAGAACGAAAAAAGAAAAGGAAATTTAAGGGGGCATACGATATGGGTTTCGAAGCCCGTCATAGGCCCAAGACTATTAGGAAGCGGGGAGTATGGAGTTTTAGGGATAACAGCGTCATTGCAAGTAGCCCGGATAGAAGATGGGCCCAACCCAACAGTTTTTCCTTCCTTCGAAGGATAAACTAAGTCGCTAACTCACCTATTAGAGGGCTATGTTCAAGTCTCGTGAATGGTCAAAATTCCGGGTATCCATTTTGGACCTCTAGATACCATCTGCATCCCTCGATTCGGCTTTTTTTGCGAATGGATGGATTACGTCTTCTCGGATGAACCGAGGCACACCCTTTTGCCAAACACTGCAAGGGCTGTCTGTCCCCATTGATTTCAAGCGTGGGAGGGGTCCATTAATAAATTCGAACGATGCTTCTGTCCGCTGAATTTATTGTTTTTTTTTTCTGAGAATAATTTCCCCACAACAGCCTTCCGGGTCCAGAAGGTAGATAGCAGGGATAAAGGAATAGAGGATCGTAAAGATTTTCATAAGAAAAATGTCAAAATATTATATTGTATTTATGCGGGGTTGCACAATTTTTAATTATCATCGATGGCTACTGTCAATCCGGTGTGGCCATATATGGTATGGTTGATCGGTGGGACCAAATAATGCCGATGGAGAGGTCCTATCAGGGAGATGGGACACATTCATGGAATGGAGCAAAGCAGAGACCTTGGAAAGAAGAAAGAGCCGCGGGATGAAGCCATCTACCCATCGGCTTCTGTTTACTTTGACCGCTCAGTAGTTTAATCAATAGCTTGTATCCGGGGGTTCTTGATCCTGTATCCATGCCCATGAGGCCCGACTTCTCGAGCTCTCACGCCCTTAATTCGGCTCTCGGGAAGAAGTTTTTCTGAAAGATCACCCGCAGGATCCTCTCTGTCTGGTTGTTACACCAATTATGACTCGGTTCGCCATATTATAGACCCCTTAGCTCTCTTGATCCAGAAATAAATGGCGAATAATGCTGAGAAGACTATATATGAAACCGAATTTATCTCCACCAAAAAACTTGAGCCCCAGAAATAGTATCCGAGATAAAGCTAATACTGCAGTATACTAAATTTAAAATTTATGAACACCCAAAAAGTAATAACGGATGTCAAATTATAAATATATTATTTAATATATTATTATATTATTATAATACTTAATACTATTCATAAACTGAATAAAAAAGACAATATGCTCTTACAGTACACATTGAACTGAATCCATGCATGAACTTGCATCGATCTTGGTGCAGATATCATATATGAATATGTGTATATATATATATATATATGTACATGTATTTTGCATTCTGCTCATCATCGATCAGAGATCAGCGGTGATGGATGAGGGCACATGAAATCTAGCCTAAATCGTAGCAGTAGCTGAACATTACCTCTACCACATATAGTCTGTCTCCTTAAATAAATCGGTCCCAGTGCCTGCACATTTTCACGTGTCCTGCCATCCCCCCCCTTGCAGCATCGGATTCTAAGCCCTCCCCACTGCGCACACATATATGTATATATATATATATATATTTCTTCAACAAAACCGTAATATATATAATTCAAGAAAATATCACCTCCGTATGGTCCCCCGATCATTTCCCCACTCTCACTCTGCACCGCGTGGACCCCACGCGCCGCCCGTCACATTCCACTCTAGTCGGTAACGTCCGGTCGGCATAAGATTAATTGCCCCGATAAATGGTGGGATGCGAGTGGCTGTAATGTGGGATGACTACCGGTCATCTCCATTTTGATACGTGCGTCGGTGAGCTCACCTTCTTGAATGGAGAGTGGTGAGGTGGGTTGTACGTATCTCTCTCTCTCTCTCTCTCTCTCTCCATCCTGTCCAAGACAGGACAAACCCGGCCATAAATATTAGTGTAACTAAATTAGGTAAATTAGTTTGATATTTTAATCTTTTAATAAATATTTTAAAATTTAAATATCATAAATAAAATAATTTTAATTGAGAATATTTTACCCTTAATAAGATCACACTTTTTAAGATAAAGTTTTAAATATAGGATGGTATATATGGATTGAAAAATGGTTTGATATAAATGATAGGAACGGAGAGGAAGATAGAGAGATAGGGGGGGGGAGAGAGGGAGAGAGGGAGCGAGCTTCTTGTAGTCTTGCATGTAGCAATTTGCCCATTTACAGCGACTAGAAATAATAGAGAGAGACAGGGTGGAGGGGGGAAAGGGATCAGTGGTAAAGGAGAGATTGCAAAAAAGCACAGCACAAACATGTTCGATGGAGTACCGGAGCAATTCCACCAGTTCATAGCTTCAAGAGCGTCATCATCACCGCTCCATCTCCCTCCTCTCTCTGCCTTCACCTTTCATGGCTTCGATCCCTTCCCAAACCCTAACCCTAGCCCCCCTCCTCCCCCTCCTCCTCCACCTCCTCCTCCTCACCAGCAACTCCACTTCTTGCACCACCCGTCGGTGCTACTGCACCACAAAGATGTCGAAGAGGAAGAAGGGAAGCATATGGTGAACTTCGATGTCGGTGCTCGAGCAGATCGACCGATACTGGGCTCTGCTGATCATGGCCCGTGGAGTAACGAAGAAGTCGTTGCACTGTTGAGGATCGGATCCAGCATGGAGAACTGGTTTCCGGAGTTCACTTGGGAACATGCATCCAGGTGGGTGTGATATATATACACGCAGAATTCTTGTTTATACTGTGTGTCTTCGTGTATTAATTACTTACATCCACCTAGATCGAATCGGTTAATATGCCAGGCATCACTCCGAGAGGGAATGATCACTGATCGTGTTGCTAGTGCAGCCGGTTTTAGCGAAAATTCCTCTTGTTGGTCCTTCTCAATTACCATACTGGATTTGTTTAAACTACAAATGTTTTATGCAGTTGAGGCATCTAATTAACAGATGGTAGGCTTATACCAACTTACTCCTCCTACATGGATCGGGATCAGTGGAGAGTAGCAAGCTGCCTAGGTTTTTTTTTTTTTGCACGTGTTTTTTTCCCACCGTGTGCGTCATGTCATTGCTTGACATACATGCATCAAGTTTTTTAAATCTCCTGCACGAATATTCTTGGTTTAAGTTAAGGTCAATGAATGTCTGTCTCTGCGGCAGCTCAAAAAGAGTTTGTCCATAGAAAACTATTAAATTAGAGGCAATTAACTTATCAATGATGCCTAGGGATCTCCAACTGAGACACTAAGGAAATAAATTAAGTAGCATACATACGAAAGGTTCTCATTAGACTCTGTCCGATAAGACTCTTCTTGATCCCTTGCACCCCTTTTTCTCCTTGACCAATTAGGTCTTCATAATCGGAAGAAATTATATAGCTTATACACGGGGATGTTACATGCAACTATATCGATTATACAAACATGAAGGGGATTCAACAAGTGGAATATTTACGGAGGCGATATTAATTAATGGCGGGGTCACTTGGAGTTATATGTACGTAAATGGTGGGTGCAGGAAGCTAGCAGAGCTTGGATTCAAAAGGAGCGCAGAGCAGTGCAAGCAGAAGCTCGAAGAGCAGACAAGATCATTCAACAGCAACAGCAGCGGCAACAACATTGATATCAACGTTAATTACTCCAAGACCAGTAACTACAGGCTACTTGTCAATGAGCTCGAGGAGCTTTACGATCATCATCTTCACCACAATCCCATTCCTCCTCCAGCTCCTCCACAGCAACAACAGCCTCATGAAGTGCCTCACGATGACAACAATGACAATGGTGATGGTATTGTCGAGAAGTCGATGGAGGAAGAGGATGAGGAGGAGGAAGTGGGAAGAGGGGGAGAGGAGGGGGAGAGGATGGCAGGGCAAGACAACATAGAAGAGGTCGACTCCCGAGCTATGGAAACGACACGGCTGGCAAAGGACCGGAAGAGATTAGTCGAGGAGGAGGAGGAGGAGGAGGAGGAGGAGGATAAGGTAGTGAAGAAGAGGAAGAGGCAGGAGAAGTTCGAAATGTTCAAGCGATTCTGTGAGAACGTCGTCGAGAAGCTTATGGCACAGCAGGAAGAGATGCACAACAAGCTTCTTGAGGACATGATGAGGAGGGACAGGGAGATGGTGGAGAAGGAGGAGGCTTGGAAGAAGATGGAGATAGATAGGGTCAACAAGGAGCTCGACCATAGGGCACACGAACAGTCCATCGCCCACAGCCGGCAGGCCGCCATCATTGAGTTACTGAAGAGGTTCACCTCTCCCCCTCGTGAATGCCGGGACGATGGTGACGACACCTCTCCAGACCCTAATCTGGCATCCCGGGTCGACACAGAGAGCAAGTCTGGCATGGCCTCCTCCGCAAATGCAGGTCCCGTGGACGATGATTGGCCAAATCCTCCTCTTCCTCCAGCTATCATCTCTTCGAGCCCTGGCTCTTCAAAAACATCTCAGAACCCAAGCGCTAGCAGCAACAATGAGGGGTCCGACAAAGGGAAGAGATGGCCAAGGGAGGAAGTGCTGGCTCTGATAAAACTGAGGTCCTCCATTCAAGGGAACAGCGAGGATCGAGGCCAGCAGCAGCAACCTCAGGGATCCATAAGAGCTCCACTCTGGGAGAGGATCTCGCGGGGGATGTCAGAGCTGGGCTACCAGAGGAGCGCAAAGAGGTGCAAGGAGAAGTGGGAGAACATAAACAAGTACTTCAGGAAGACCAAAGACAGCAACGCCAGCAAGAAGAGGTCGCTCGATTCCCGGACGTGCCCCTACTTTCATCAGCTGAGCGCTCTATACAATCAGGGAAAGCTCGCACCGGATGTGGCCGTGCCACCAGAGAACCACCCGAGCTCACCGGAGAACCGTCCCAGCTAGTCCACGTGAGATCTGATAATTAATTAATTAACTAGCTAGATCGAATTCCCAATCTTGTGGGGCTTCCGAGCATCGGTGATGGGCCAGTGCAGTTCGATTCGGGGGCTATCTGCCAAAATGTTGATGGAGAAGTGACAAAATATGTGGCTCGAGGATATATGGTGTATTACCAGCCCTTTTAGTGTCTGTATAATTCTGGAATTTGCATGTGAGCATGTCTCTTTAATGTGCCTTTCCGTGGTAATAATTAAAAAGTATCGGCGCCCTTTTTGATAGCTATCATCGTCGTGGTGGTTGTTTGATTTCCTAATTCCACCGCTTACAATCCTCATGAAAAGAATGAACCTTTTCTTGTCGGTTGTCACCGACATTATAAGGACACATATCTTCTTGAACGATGAATTGATAAGATGCAGGCTGTGCGCACCGACGGTCTTAGACGCGACTATTGAACGGACCGAGTCCGTGAATCATGACCGCGCGGGCAGCAGCACCTGCCGGGAATTTTCAGGCCAGTATTTTCGCGGTGTGCAGCAGCAAGGGGAGTGGAAATTCCGAATCGCAAGGCATATATCCATCGGCCATCACCCAGAAATCTAATGGGCCGTCACCAATTTAGATCAGATTGATTTGACCCGCCGAGAAACATGAGTTCTAGGATCATGAACTTTGATGCCGAATGATGCGGAAGGGATTTAGCCCCGGTTGCTTCATCATTACTGTGCGGTTCCACTGTTGGGCCCTTGGAGTCTTCGACGCTGATGGTGCCAGCCATGGGAGACTGAGGGAGTAGACAAAATGGCAAAAGAAATTGCAGAGAATCTTTCTTGGCATTATTAATCGATTTGAGAGAGGTTGTGCTAATGGTATAAAGAATGAAATGTGGTGCACCTCACCAACATGTACTTGAATGTGCTTTTCCTCCTGTAAAAGTTATGTTTAAATTTTATAAATAAAAAAATTACATCTTATTATTAGGCTAACCTACTAAAAAATACCAGCAGATTGAACCCTAATGCTACTGAAACCAGCACCGGCACCAGCACGTGCGTCAACAGGGCAATGAAATTGAGGCTAACGTTAATCCATCGGGGAAAAAAATTCGTGAATAAATGATTAAAAAAAAAAAGGACAGGACGAGAGCAACGACAGATCGCTGGGTCCCACCACACATGCCCCCACTACTTTTTCTAACTACAAAAAGGGCATCGGACGTACACATTTGAAATTACGGAAAAGCCCAAATGCCAGGGGCCCCCTTCTCATTTAAAACCGAATGACCGGTGGGCCCAACCCTGCCCCCCCGTTTCTCTCTCCCCAAAAAACGTTGCATGTGGCGGTCCGCACGCTACTTCAACAGTGGCTCGTCGGCAGGCACACGTGTGCGTGACCGTGGGCCCCACCTCGGCTCCTGTAGGTCAACGCGTCGGCCGCTCCCCACTCCCTCCACCCCCCACTGTTTGACCTTCCCATTAGCGAGTAGAAAAGAAACGTAAGAACTTCAAAACGGGAGCTTTGACCCTACTCAAATTTTTTTCATTTTTTTTCATTTTTAATTTTTTTATCCATATAATATTTCTTAAATTNGCTTTGACCCTACTCAAATTTTTTTCATTTTTCATTTTTTTTATCCATATAATATTTCTTAAAATTTAGGAATTTTTTACTATTACCTGGATGGCCGTATTTTGAATTCGTTCAACTGTTATATCGGACCTTTTTCTGCAAAGCAACTCCATTCATCCTCGACTCTAAAAGGAGAGTTTTGATGAGAACAAGACCATCTACATTATGCACTCCTCCACAGGTGGCACTAGCTTGGGTTTCCGAACTGGGAGACGACGTCGTGCCGATTCCCGGTGATCACTCGATAATCGTCACGCTCGAAACGCAAATCCAGCACGCAGCAGTGTTGCCTCATTTGTTGATAAGTCTGATTTATTCCCACCAGAAAGGGTCTTAGCTCTTACGCATCTGATCCAAAATTTCTGAATACTTAGTGGTAGTCCTGTTTTGGGCATTCTGCAGGGACAACTACTAAGGTTAAAGTATCTTGACAACAATATCTGTTCCCTGAGGGTGAAACTGACAGAAGAAGAACACCTGAAAGAGATCTCCGATGTTGTGCCTCCCAGCGAGGTTGCTGGGAGTGGATTGTACGACAACATGGTCGACATAGCTTGGAAATGTGCGAACACTCCCTCGAAGGCTTAGGAATAGTCCATTTTCCTCGTGAAACCGCATTTATGGAACGGTTCCCATTCCATATATATATATATATATATATTTGGTGTCTTTGCAATTCCTGATCGAGAAAGAGAACAGTAACTCAAAAGCAAAAGCTGGAGGACGCCATGGAAAAGCAAGCGGAGAACGTCGATCAACGGGATTAAGTGTCGGATTTTTTGAGGGGTTGAGATATAACCTCTGCTCTAACAAGTAATTCTGGTGTCATCCTTACATCTTGAGAAGGTTGAAACTGAAACCAGGAGTCCTCATGGATCAATAGGAGATTACATGAGAGATCATGTGGGAAGAATTACCATAGTTCTTACTTGCTCCTGGACGCTAAGCCTACATCGTACTTACGCCTTACTCTGCCTACCCCTAATGCCTCCTGCTGGTAATGGCCTCCGCCGCCAAAACCTTGTACCGGTTCCTCTCAACTGCAATTTATCATACAAGTCACAGGTGTTTCCTTAAAGTTCCAGAGCTAATCATCCTGCCTGGGAGTGCTCTCCTTGAAGCTCTTGCTGAGCCATATAGCAGTCTCTCTGGGAGAAACCTTACCTGGCCCAAATGGCTTTAGAAGAACCCCGAGCTCTTCATACCTCTCCTGCTGAAGCAGCCTCGCACTGAACTCAAGGAGGCCCTCCAGGGCTTCAGCTCGTTGCTGGAAAGATGAGGTATCAAATCTCCATCTCCTCGAGTCTGAAGAGGCCCGGCTTGATGCACCAGCAGTTGCATTCTGACATGAAGAATCACTCCCTTCTTCCTTACCAGCCCGAAGCAGACTCATGTGGATCCCCTGCCAAGCCTGGATGAAGTCAGGCTTTATGGAGGCCTTGTCACACTTCTGGACGGTGCATTTATCCTTCATTATGGATCGATCCGGCGGGGACTCTGAGGAATCCGCTGATGAGGTCTTGTTGATTGGAAGGTAGGGTTCCTCATACGAAGAGAGTGGAAACTCAGCTATCTTGTCGATTCTTGGGGAGTTGACCGAGACATCAGGAGATTTCAAGACATGAAGAACATCATCGCTAGGCCTACATGAGGATTTGTGCATTATTTCTCTCGTAGGCAATGGAAAAGAAGCTCTTCGGACTGAGGGGTTCTTCGTGGCACGTGGAAGAGGAAGCTGCAAATATAAGCAACAAAAGATGCAGAAACGCATCTTATTAGGGTCCAAAAGGCAATAGCTAACAAGAAAGGGACTCCAACTGATTCTCGAACACTGACAACAGCCTTTTGGTTTTCATTTTGCTCATGCTGAGGAACAAAGAGAACAAGTTAAAGAAGAACAAGAATTGTATTTCATATGAAGCCATGGAAGCTCTAACTCATTATTTTGTCAGAAAACACTTTTTAAGCTATATCACAGGAATGACATGAAATGGTAGAAGCAAATCTCACCGATTCACGCTTCTTTGGCGATTCCATCCGTTTCTTGGGAGTGGAAGAAACTTTTGCCGGGCTAACTCTCTGTGTCCTCAATACATTTGATGTTCTTGAAGAAACTGGTTTACAGATCACTGTCCCTTGGGTACTTCCACTAGTAGAGATGTCACCTAGTCTTCGACTTACCAAATAACCTGGACCATCATATCTTCCATCTGAACTAGAATCAGGCTCTGCCCCAGATATGCTCGGGTTTAAGGCCCGATCGTTAGCGAATGAGTACCGTATCTTCCTGTAAGGAGATACATGCGCATATTCAGACCATTGGACAGGCAGGGAATTGCGTCTCGGGCTGTTCATCTTCATGTGTATCTTGAGGACATAAGGCTGAAGATGTGAATTCCTGAGGAGTTCTCCAGCCTGAGATGAAATGTGTCAGTTGAAATATCAGTCGAGACTAGACCATTGATCTACCGAAGCCATTACAAAAGAGTACAAGAAGCAAAAATCCTCAAGCATAAAGACAAAGCAAGCAGAAACACAGAATTATGTCAAACTATTGGCATTGCTATCAGCAAAGAAAATTATACATACACTTGGCCTGAGTTCTGGGTTCTTCCGCAGCATGCTTCTCACGAGACTCCGACTGAAATTTACCATGGGAAGCTTAATAAGAACAGCTATTCAATCAATTGACTTATGAAGGCCTGACTATATAAGACTCCACACCAGGCACAAAGTATGCTGTAACTACATCATACTTTTGGCTCACCCATCTTTCATTGGCAGATTACCTTTTGAATCCATCCAATAGAACATAATGACATAAACAAGACCCATAAATAACAAATAATTTTGAGAATACTCACAACGCTCCTGTGTACTTCGTGGGAAGGGGAGCCACTATTGACTTTTTTATTTTATTTATCAGTGCTTGCATATCCTGCGAAGGTAAAACAAAAAGATTACAGGGGGGGAAGGACAGAAAAGATATCTTTCCTGCAGACATGAATAAGGATTATTTCCATGAAATGAGCTATTGACAGGAAAACTGCATGAACATTTACAAAATCAGAAGACGGGACTTTCAACTTACAAATGCTTTAAAAGCCGGCTTATGAGCAGTCATTTCATAAATGCAGCATCCTGGGAATAGATTTTTTAGGAAATTAAACTACTTCCGAAAAAAGGGAATGGAAAGAACAAGGAATATTATCGTACCCAAAGACCATATATCCGACTTAATTCCATAAGGAATGTCAGCAAGAAGCTCAGGACACATGTAGCTAGGTGTCCCCACGACCTAAAAATGAGACAGCTCTTGTTACAAAAAAATGACTAGGAAAAAAAGGTTAAACCTCAATATATGATTACCAAAGGGGAAAAGTACTTGAAAGATCATCAAGAGAGAGACAGAAGCATACCGAGGAAGCAAGATCATCGGAAGTTAGCATTTTGGCTAGTCCAAAATCACCTGCATCCACAATGCACGTGTTTGTTCAGTATAACCAATTTTATTCGACAGGACCATAGGAGAAGATGCTCACTTACCTAGGCGTATATCTTGGTCTTTCGTTAAAAATATATTTGAACACTAAAAAGAACAAGGAGAGTCATCAGCATCATACACTTTGAGGAACAGCCAATAAATAAACACCGATGTATGTCACCAACCTTGACATCCCGATGAAGAATGTGATTTGTATGCAAGTAATCAAGTGCCATCAGTAGCTGGACTAGCCACTTACACAGTTTCTGCAGAGGAGCCCAAGATCAAAATAAGAAGTTTGTATCTGAAAATGTCAAACCCATCACCTTAAACCTCAACCAACAACAGAAAGGAAAATCACAATGTAGGAGGGCGGTTATGGGGATTTCAGGTTAGGGGATTTAGAATGAATGCAAACCTCTTCAGAGAAAAGCATCCCATTAGCTTTTTTAATACGTTCTGCCCTGTAGATATAAAAAGGAGAAAGGTATCAAATATCATGCCAGAATTCAGTAAAATCTGTTCAAATTTTCTGGAAGTTCAGAGAGAAAAACTTACATATCTCCACCTTCACAGTAACCTATTATGATACATACATAGCAACCCTAACATAGTAATTAATGCAAATTAGAGTTAGGCTCTGCCAATGAAGGAAACAGTCGTTTAAAAAAGGGTTAAATCAGCAGTCTTATCTTAAGGATGACAATACACAAAATTCAAACCATTCTGGAGGACCCAGCATTACCACAGACAGTGAGAGAGAAAGAGAGAGAATGATTTTAACTAGTTCTGTCCTCACCTTCTCGACCCATGAGTCTTTGTATTCTACAATGAACGGGTTCTGAATTCTAGAAATGAGTTCCATCTGCCAAGAGAGGAAAAAGAATTACTTGGAGGTCATCTCAAGCCTTAAATCCACAAGAGTTTTTGGCCTAATAAACATTTAAGCACAGACTAACATATCTTTTTAAGAGTATGGACCCAAAAAAAATATCTCAGAGTGATCCTCAAGAAGCAACGTGCAAGGAAATATCATCAACAAGATGCTAATTTCAACCATCTCCCATTTGACCAAAATTACTTGCAAATAACTGACATAATGTAAGTAATACATAATTTAAAGATGCCGCTTTAATTTAATTTTATTTTTTTATGGACTCCATCCGTAAAACCATGCGCATTTTCAAGCAGCACTGGAAGTAAAATTAGATCAGGAGAAATAAACTCATGGAATTCAGGGGAAAATTGAAAAATACTAACCTCCTGGTGAGCAGATCTGCGGGATCTATCAGTCTGGCGCGCAAGGCGAATTTTTTTCAACACATACCTAAGCAAAGTGAGTCAGAATGAGGCAAAAAAAATGTTATAACATAGTACAGAAAGAAGATGGGTTTCAGCTATCCTCTTCTAGTCACTCGAAGGTTTGATCCAAGCAAATGACTAGATACACAAAAGTAGGCTTCTGCTCTTAGTCCTTACCTTTTCTTCTCATGCTTGTGCCTCACTAGGAGAGCAGAGCCAAAAGCGCCTCTGCCAATTTTCTCAAGTATTTCATACTGCTCCATGTTAATTCTTCAACCTGCATCCATCAAACGTCGAGTAAATGCATAAAATCCTCGCAATTAAATCTACAAGACCCAGGCCATTAACGTTTACAGTGGAAAAATGCATCCAAAAACTTAACTGGAAGAACGTTTAATACAAGCAGATTTCCCCAAATCAAGAAATCAATGCTGACCCAAAGTTTAGACCCACTCAGCTTTTCTTCCTAGTACCAGTCCTATTTCAGCGTTGCAGAAACGGAAGTCGTTATTTTTTCTTTCAAACTCACTGCAGGTAAGTTCAGTGCCCTCCTATTCCTCGATGATAGAAGCTTCCACAGCTCCTCCCACGGATGTCCATAAACAGTATCTTCCTTCCTCCTCTTTACCTACATTGCTCACCAAACAAACACTCTTGAAAATAGAAGAACCAGCAAAGATAGAGTCAACTTTGAAATCGAAAGTATTAAAGATCCCCAATTTCTCAAGCTTAAACCCCAGACCAGCAATCCTAAAAAACATGCGAGTCCACCGGATGCTTCTAATCTCAGAAAATATCCTCTGAGAAGCAGAAATCAATCCCAGAGAATCTGAGGCGACACAGAGCATAGTCCGGAGCGAGTACCGCACTCAAACTCACCTAATCACTGCAGCCCTTTCAGCTAAAGACGACAGACCCGCCGAGAGAATCGAATTCGGAGATTCCGGATTGGAAAGGCAAGGAGGAGGAAATGTACCTAGAAATGACGGTGGAGTGGGGCCAGGGAAAAGGAGAAAGTTGGTGGTTAGTAAGAGCGGAGGAGGAGGAATGGGGGAAGAATCTTGAGGAACAGCTACGTTTGCAGGGGAACAAGAAAACGACGACAGCGTTGCAGGGCAGGAGGAAGGTGGAGATGTAGAAGCAGCAGAGGAAAGCGCAGCAGCAGCAGCTGCTTAGGCATTGGTGGTGCTCACACAGAGAGAGGTAGACGACGACAAAGTCCTTCGCACAGGCGCAGAGACAGAGACGGACAGAGAGAGAGAGAGAGAGAGAGAGAGGCTCAGTCCAAAGCTACATAAGTAATCCAGGAGAGTGAAACAAAGATGAACAGTGACTGAAGTGAGAGACAGTGCGAGATAGGAGCTCAAACTCGAAAAAAAAAACTCTTTTTTTCCCAGCCAGAGGGATCAAAAGCAAAGCATGTGTCGTCCCCTTCACTCAAGATCTAATTTAGCAGCAAACTCGCCCGGCTCTGGCAGTAAATACAATGAGAGAGGGGGAGGTAGGAGAAATGGGTCAAAGATGGGGATAATGTCAGGTAATGAAGCAGAGCATGGCTGATGGTGATGATGATGACGACGACGACGGGCCAGTGTGCAACTCTCACTTTTTGTTCGTGTTATGGAACAGAGCACAGGATTGATTAAGGTCTGTGGAGAAGATTTAGTTTCTTGCCATTATAATTTCCACGATTCATTATCTAAACTAAAAAAAAATGTTATCTTACATAAAATACAAGTGTAATTATTTTTTATTTTAAAAAAGTAAAAATAGTT
>CXYZ01012155.1:1994502-2010039 GCA_900006705.1 Sonneratia caseolaris
ATAAAATACAAGTGTAATTATTTTTTATTTTAAAAAAGGAAAAATAGTTCAAAAAAAAAGTGTAGGTCACAGACACTAGTTACTAGTACTATGTGGTCTATCGTCAGACTGGAAAAGCAGTCCTTTACCACTAATTTTTGTCAGCTTTCATAGGCTTTTAATTTTTCCTTTTTTATTTTTTTTAAAAAATTAATTAGCGTAAGTAGGTTGGACTTGACTGTCCAGCACGCTTCTATTTCCTGGAAAATTTCAGCCTGTTGACTCTGCGTAAACTTCGTTAATCCTCACATCGATACGGTCCATTAATGCCGTGTGAAATTTTAACCATATGTTAAAGTCTTGATTATCCAGTTCGAGTGTGAGACTCGAAAATGATCATCCAAGTCAAATATTTGAAAATACACTCCGTTCGATACTCTTACATGTGTGATAAAGATAATATACACGCACATATATATATATATATGTACCGGGAAAATTATATGTTTTCGGGTAAAATGATAAATGGATTTATTATAATTAGTCAAATAATTAGAGCGGTCTAATCGTGCAATAAATCCAATTAACAATCTCAGGATTCACGTAATGCATTTCCCAATTGCATTAGATCTCGTGAATTTATTTTATTTATTTATTTTGAACTGGAACTGAAATTTAATAAAATCACGGTGGTGGGAAGGGAGGCGGGCCGGCCAGACCAGAGGAAGCATCGGGGGGNATATTTGAAAATACACTCCGTTCGATACTCTTACATGTGTGATAAAGATAATATACATGCACATATATATATATATGTACCGGGAAAATTATATGTTTTCGGGTAAAATGATAAATGGATTTATTATAATTAGTCAAATAATTAGAGCGGTCTAATCGTGCAATAAATCCAATTAACCATCTCAGGATTCACGTAATGCATTTCCCAATTGCATTAGATCTCGTGAATTTATTTTATTTATTTATTTTGAACTGGAACTGAAATTTAATAAAATCACGGTGGTGGGAAGGGAGGCGGGCCGGCCAGACCAGAGGAAGCATCGGGGGGCCCACCCCCCCTTCCCCCCTTCTCTCCCTTGGACTCGATCCGCCACCCACCCTCCAATCACGAGGCTAACTATCAGGCACGCCTTTTATATACTATATATTTCTGACGAAATTACTGAAAGCCCCCTCCACTGCCCTTGGAATTTCAGCCATGCCCCCGCCGTTTTCGGCGCCGTGTTCCTTCGGGCAACTATCCCGTGCTGCGCCGAGCATGGCGCTCCATCACTTCACTCTTTTGTCTTTTCCCGGATTACTCCTCTCTCTCTCTCTCTCTCTCTCTCTCTCTCTCTAAGTACCATGACTCTGAAATTGCACGGGAAAAAAGAGAAATAAAACATATAAAAATTAAAATTAATATTTGTCCTAATAAAGTAACAGTGATCATAGTTTTAAAATCGGATCCGGCTGGGAATCGGTCAAGGTATGGGATTATGGGTCGGACCGAAAATTCAATGGATTGAACCATATGTTTAATAAATAATATTAATAATATAATATTTTAATAAATTGATATTTTATAATCAAAATAATTAATATAGTTATATTATTAGTCTCAAATTCAACCTAAAATATAAATATAAGTCTAGTAAAATAAAATAAGTATATTATAATATATTTTGATTTTTATTTTTAAATTGACTGGTTTTCTCATTGATTCAATTAGATTTATTGGTTCAAATGAAAACTGACCGGTTCAATTATATTTGACTACATTTAAATAATAATTGAAATTTTTTATGAGAACCGGACCGGGGGAGTGGCCAGTTCCCAGTTGAACCAGCTGGCCGGGTCGGTTTTAAAAACTATTACAGTGATAATAACTATATCCGTCCCACCAGCCAGGCTATGCGTCCGACTGATACCAGTGCTCGTGTAGTCATTGAGAGTGCCAGCGGTAGGGGTTGTACGGATTTAGAACACGGGAACTGATGTATAGTTACACCTGCCAAGCTAGTCGAAGAGAGGATTCATGCCCATCTATCTGTACACCACAGGATAAGAAAAGGAATATATTATCTTAGGTAGACTTATTTCTCTGTGATCTCAAGAACTAGGTGGGCTTCTTTGCACGTGCTTTGTACATGCGAAGTCGCGGCAGTGGTGCCTGTAAGCCCCCCGATTCTCGTATATGTAGTGTAATCAGCATCTCTCGTAGTAAAAATAATGAACTATTTATTATATATGTGAACAACTCGTAAGATTTTGATATATTGTGATTCACATTCGTCTCTCATTTAGGAATTCCATCGATCATGGTCCATATCAGGTCCCTTGATGGTGCGTGCTGTGACAAAGAAGGGGTCAAAGGAGGGGTCAAGTTGTTCTTGTAATCCTTCAAATCATTTTAGTTAGCTGTAACCTAGCCCAAAGGGCAATCAATCACAGGCATAAAATGTCTCCATCGATCACGACAGTACGCACAGCACACCTGGATGCTAATCCCACAGCAGCTTCTACCCTATCAACAATCGCAGACATCCTAACGCCAATCACTGGACCTATGCGAAGTCTCATTTGGCATATGTATGTAACATTCCGTTTGGATGTCAGTTTGACCACTGCCATAAGGTGTGCTTCCCTTGGATTCGGATCTAGCAATCCGTAAAGATTCACCCTTAGAGAGTGCAGTTGGCATCTCCTGATTCATTGCTCGTAATTCGATGTCGAAAAGGGGTAAATTTTGAACGAGCTGGCCAGGTTTCTGAGGAGGGCTTGGCGCAGTTTAACGAGCCTGTTAAGCTTTCTGGACTCCGCAAAGGTGATTAAATCTCTCCTCCATCAACTAATATCCGACGGTGATCGGTCCACACATGCATACGTAGGGGAGTTGCTTGAATGATTTGCATAAGTTTAAAATGAGAAGTTTGACTTATAATGATTTAAATTTAGATGTAAAACTTTTCAAATTATAAATTTTTACCATATACGATGAATTTTGACTCTATTTTTAGGAAAGTATCATCGCAACTGATTGAATGTTGGACTTTAGCAACCACGGAGAGGCGACCGTCCTTCCTGTTAAGGCACGAGCTTGTCAGAATAAGGTCACATGGAGTTGTACCCTCTGCCCGTCTCGAGATTGTGACGTCCCGAGCTTGATTTCCACCCTCGAGCCTCTCCGAACCCTAGCCATCGCCGGCGAGACGTACAGATGCATACCAGGGGTAATTATGACATTTCACTCGAGGGTTGAACTTTGACCGAACAGGGGCGGTTGATTGCTGGACTCAGGCGTAGAATTGGTCCAAGCCATGCCGGACGACGGCCCACTCAGGATGTCCTCCGCGACGGCGGTCTGGTTGAACGACTCATGGAGTATGTATTTGAGGAGTCCGAGGAAGACGGCAAAGTGCGGAGGAAGGCGGCGACAGAAAGTGTCCCAGAAAGGTGCCCAGCACTGTCACGAGATCTGTAGGCACGGATAGCTCGCGAGCCGGGCCCCCCCACCCACACCCCCTCGCCTTGTGCCATGCATTCGGTTGGTGACTTCCATGCCCGCTCCCTCGTATCTCACCGCCGATCTTTTTGTCCGTCTTCGTCGTCTCCCCCATAGATTCATGAATCTCTTCATCCCGGGTCGACAGGCCGGCGATTCCCGAGCGCCGGAAGCATGTCGGGATTCACATCTGCTGTGACTTGTCGGGTTAAACTTTTTCCTGTCCTAAAGCACTTTCAGTTTAGGAAATTGAAGCCGAGAATAAAGATAGAAATTCAGATAAAAGTGCATGCTTCGTTCCTCCGTCGGCAGGACAGATTACAGTAGATGCTTAAAAAGGATAACAAAAGGCAATGAACTTGAGCTGGCTCGCTCAGTGAAGCCTTATCTCGAGCAAAGATTCTTTTTCTTCAAACAGGATCCAGACTCATGCGAAGGGATGAAGCATATTACTTCACAAACAATCTAAACTCAAATCTGAGTTCTTCAATCCCAATCCATCCATAACAGTCGACTTCCTCCCCTTCTTAAGGCCTCTCCTTCCTGTTAGTAAGCCATCCCCACCGTTGAGTTGCTTACAAGATCGTAGCATGCCCATCCATACATCCGCGCCTAACTCTTGTTGAGGTCACCCGCCACACCCGTCAAGATAAGCCAACAGATTTTTGGGCTGTTCACGGATCCACAAATATATCCTTCTCGATGTCAAGGGAAAAAGGGTGTGTTAGATGGTCCAACTCCTGGAAGGCTGGGCGTTGTCTTACGGGCTTAGCAACACTACTCGGGCCTCGGCCCACTGATCATGAATTTATTGGCCCGCATTATGACACCGTCATAAAAAGTTAATCTCTCTCTCTCTCTCTCTCTTAAATTTATTACGGACAAATAAAAAAACAAATTAAAAAAAATTAAATGACTGGATCTGTTGAGATCCACATTAACCAACTACCATGTTCAAAGCATGCGATCAAAGAGGCCTGAAAGCTGATCGAGTGTCTTGGCTTACGCAGAACTGTTGGGTGAAATTCGAAAAGAGGCAGCGATTGGATTATCCAAAATCATCACGAGATTCAGCTGCAGGGGGTCCTGATATGTTCTCTCATCAGTGTAAGGAGGAATGTTACATTTAAGATGAATGGTTTAACAGTGCACACCAGAGCTTTGCCACCAAAGAATCGACGACCAAGAGGACTGTAGGGGGACTATTCCAATGCCAAGCTCCCTGCATCTCAACAATGTTGATCTGACTCCAAATGAGCATTTGAGAGAAGTCGACATTAAGACTCAAATTGGGAGGGGAAAAAATTCCCAATTGATCATTTCCATGGCCTGCAAATGGACCTGCACGGGGGAATTATCTCATCTTCGAGACAGCAGTGATTGGATGAACCGCATGTGCCCTCCTGATAGTATCTGGGCATGCTCCGGATAGGCCTATATACTTCATTTTTCCCCCTTCTACCCGCCTCTTAAGTTCTCCCATCTGCAACAAAGTACGTTCAAGACCTTTTTGATGTATGATCTGACTATTGCCATAGAAGTCAGAAAAGGATCGAGCTTGGTTTCGGTGAAGGTCAAGAATAAGATCCCTAATATGTTTGTTATGCAAAACAAAATGTTGAATTTAATCTTCTTAAGATCTCAATGCATAAAAATCGAGAGAGGATGATTGGGAGTCGACAGAAGTGCCCACAGTTTCCTCTTTGGGAACTGACGTGTCTACTCGGTGCCGGTGATACACATTGATGTAATCCACATCAAGACACTTCAAACTTGCATCACAACATGAGCGGACATGGTCGGGTGTGCCCTTAACCACTGCCTTTGAAGCATCAAGCCTCACAATCCCGAACTTTGTCGCTAGCTGAATCTTCTCCCTTGGCAGTTGTTTCAATGCCTACGTGAATATAATCGCATAGAAGAATACAGTTCATCGGATACTTAATGCAAGATGGCCTTGTTTTCGCTGTGACCTTACAGGTACCTCTTCTAACCTCGAACGTAAATAGAAAAACCAACCTTTCCAGCAAGGATCTCATTGGCATTGGCTCCATAAATATCAGCTGTATCGAAGAAGGTGATGCCCCTGTCGTAAGCATCCTTGATTACGGCCATTCCCTCTTCGTCAGCAAGAGCAGAGCTGTGGACGCCAGTCAGGCCCATACATCCAAACCCGAGCTTCGGCATCTCCACGTTCTTCTCATGTGCCATTTTCCTAAGGTCCTAATTGCTCTGTTCTCCCTCAATCTTCTCGTGCAAAGATCTCACAAGTGTCTCCGCAGCACTCACCGAACTACCATCCAGGACACGAACCTGTCTGGGTCTAAATAGAAGTGAAAGCTCAACTGTTTAACCGCAAGAAACGTACGTGGGAGATTTGTTTTCTGCTTTCCCGGGTCTTCTGAGCTCTGGGACAGGAAGTATATCAAAACTAGAAGGATCAAAGGAGAGACGAGAAGAGCGTTTGCTGCGGTGTGATCGATCTTTCGTAGATAAATTGAGCCGGATCTTCTAGTAAATAGCCAGTCACATCCCAGCTCACGACTACGATACAGGGCATTGAGTGCAAACCCATGGAGGTTGGTCCAGACGCCGGACTCGGAGGAACGGAAGAAAAGAGATGGTGATCGGTTGGTGCAGGGAAACGCAAGCACACCTGTAATATAAGCTCTAAAAGCTCAGCTAACAGTGGTTTGCTCAGCCATTATGTCACATTTTACTCTACAGTCTACAGAACATCCGCCCTCAGTGTGGATTCCTGTGATGCTCCGGACCCCTGATGACTGTTTCGCAAGAGCCGCAAAGGAACTCGAGCATGGGCCATGGAACTCTCGGGCCGACCGAACAACTCATTTCGAATTATCAATTATTATCTTAGCCAGACCCACCATATATAATCCTCCTCTTGGGTACAAAGATTGTGGCAAGAACATGGTGTAGGGAGTTCCCAAACTGAGGCCCAAGATTTGGGCCTACGACATATGGTAGTGCATGCACAAATGTAAAGCTGCAGACACCAAATCTGGACAAATATTCTATCTCTCTCTCTCTGTGTCCATGTCATCCAGCTATCCATGTCTCGCTTTGCGTAGCTGCAGGACCATTGCCACTGTCTGCTGCCCGGAGTCGAATGAACTTCATCACAAGGAAAACTTAGTATGATCACAAATCCATCACGTCAGCTCCATGTCCTATATTCGAGCGTTTTACAGACGAATAAGGCACCTCACACTAGATCCAATCATTCTGTGGTCGCTAACACGCACGGCCGCACGTGATTGGCCAATCTGAAGGGAAGCAATAAAGAGGGGGAGAGGGACGGAAAGCAGCCGATCGAGACGGCCACGCGCACGTGGACGGCGGAGATAATCTTTCTGGAGATCTCCGGAGCCAGGGATTCACTTTGTTTACTACGCAAAGAATTATATTAAAACGAAAAAAGTTTAGGAATTTTTTTTGGTAAGATAATTTTGAGAATATAATTATTCTCGCAAGATTATACTATTCATCACGCTTATGATCGGATCAGTAGTGGACCTGGGGAACATGATCGTATTGATCGTTGGAGATCGACCAGCATGTTGAATTGATTAGCCCATGCAGTGCGCCTTATTAAATCCAAGAAGGCTTAGACCTCATAATTGGGGGATGCCTCTTCATCAATTTTCCTTATGTTTCCCCCACTTTGCCAAGGACAGTACGTGACAGTCACCCGGCCTAAATTTGCGCAACAACTATTGCATTCAATCTCGACCTATTTTCTTGAACCTTTTCTTTTATTATCAACATTTAACATGTGTCGCACTGGCTACTCGGATCTCTCAATTCCTAAAGAAGAGTTGCTAACTGAGAAGAAAAAGGAATGAAATGGGGGAGATAAGGGTCATTGATTATGAGTTTGCAATGGCCGAGTGATTCGGTTGGGTGCGAAATCATAGTCGAGATTAGCCAATCAATGATCTTTTTGTGGTTGTCACAAAACTGGGCCCTGTTGTCACCGGATCGTATGTTGATCTACCGATGTTCTTAGAGCTAAATCTTTGATCCAAATCATGGAGCAACAACCGTGGTGAAAAGTTAGCAATCTCTGAGAGATGACATGAGACCAGATAGTTCACGGGCATTAATCACGGGCTTACCATATTCCAATAATTTCATTCACAGTTAAGAGTGGGGGAAGCCGAACCGTTTTAATCAACTAATGTTGGTCATAGAACGATGAGTATATTTATATATATACATATATATTGCAATATCTTGTAGGGTAAGTTATATATATGTGCTTGCTTGGTTTGGTTTGGCAGAGAAGGAGGATTTCAACTGGTGCGATCACATACAGAATCTTGGGATGAATCTATGCCACATTAGGGAGAGATTAGTGGAAACTAAAGGAAAGTGGAAAGGGGCGAAAAGAAGTGACAATGATGATATATAGCGACAGAGAGAATATATCAACGTGAGCAATTTGGTTGGTTGGTTGGTGTCATAACACTACTCTCGAACAAAAAATTGATCAACCCTAATCCGACTTTTGGAGAGATTTTTCGTATTCTTTATTCGATTTTCATTATATTTCTTTTGAACTTACATATCTCTATTATATAGAAAGAAGAAGAAGAAGAAAGGAAGTTAAAAGACAAATGGTTTTTGATTTCTGCTTTGCTTAGTAGATGGATCAGGACCGATCGAGAGAGCCTTTGTCTAAGATTAAACAACTTTCCTTTATGACATGGCGAAGGATCATAGGCTGGAAGGTAACTTCAAAGTTATCCATTCAAAAGAACCCCAAATTTTAGGTACAAAGTCGGTCCGAGATCATGAACCAAGTCAGTTCTGTCTCCTTCGTCAAGGCGAAAACTCTCCCATCTCTCTCTCTCCTATGGAATAGGAAAATTGACTTCGTGTGCTGACCTGACCGATCAACTGGAACCACGGAGGACATCGAGTATGTATATGGATGGAAGATTAAAGACGAGTACACCAATGTTAGGTACGCTAAGGATGAGATTTTTCAAGTGTACACTCGTGGGGTTTTACGCCTCTTTTGTGCTATCTGGATGGCTAGGAATTTAATTATAAGAGAAAATTATGGATTTATAAAAGGGATAAAAAAATAATATAACAAATTAATATTTGAAGAAAAATTTTACAGTACAACATATTAATTATTAGGTCGAAATGGTATTATTGTATTGAACCTAATTTCCCTTATAATTATAGTAACTTTTAACTCTTAATAAATGGAAGGGTTTTAAAAATGGATGGGTTGGTGTACATGGGACTTAATCATGGGCGCAATAGCACATAGTGAAAAAGGAAAATATGCCTACACACCACCAAACCGCAAAACGACACCGGAGATATGATAAATTAATAGAAGAAAAACAAGGAAGAAAAGTCACGAAGTCTTCAGACGTAGGAATTCTAGAAACCATCTCAAATACACACACACACACACACACACATACATAGCATCGCCGGAGCCCCTGTCTGGATGAGGTGGCATTGGCGTGACGACTATTCAATTGTGCTTCTCTCTTTTGGGACCACCACCTTTATTCCCACTGGACCTTTTTATATAAAAAAAAGAGATAATAAATACTTTTCACATCCCGATGCCCACTTTTTTCCCTCTCACTTCTTGACCTATTACCTCCAGCAAAACTTCCTTTGAAAACAAAAGAACCAGACACTCATGGCATTTCTTACCCATGGGCCACTTCGTGTTCCATCATATGACTGGTACCCGAAATTGTGTACATGTTTAGGTGCGCTAGAAATGATCTACCTGACGGATTAAATGACCCATTAGAGCAAGGGAAGTCGATGTGAGCGAAACATGTACAAATTTTTCACGCCCTTGGGATATATGGTATTTGCTAGATCGGGGCACATCTGCTTGTCTTCCACCCAAGATGTCTCTCACGATGAGATGGGCATTCCTAGTCAAATGAGACAAAATATGACGAGGGCATTGGAAGGGGTTAAAGGGATGAGAGAAGTAGTTCTTGCAATTCCTACCTCTCCGTCTCCCTCTCCCTGCCTCCTCTCTCCCTCTATTTATCTCCTCTCAGCCTCCCCTCCTGTCAATGGGTGTGCCTTGCCTCAGAGCAAGTAGAGGAGAGAAATGGAGAGACTCGGGGGGAAGTCGAGGAAGAGAGAGCTCGACGAGCGCACCGAATTAGGGTTTCGCATCGTCTTCGGGGTTCTCGTGCGCCAGTAGCAGTTGAAGCTGCCAGCATGATCTGAGCTTTCTCGTGCGGTCATTGTTCGAGAAAGACTAGATCATCTGGCAGTTTCACCTGTTGATGGTAAGCACGTACATGAGCATGAAAAGGGGCCTTTCTGCGCATAAAACCCTAGCCCAAGAAGAGCGAGAGACGCGACAGTGTCCTGAAGAAACCATTGGTTGTTTAAGGTATAGTTCTCCTTCCCCGGGCCCGTCTCTACTCTCTAAATCTTCGTCAGTTGCCGTGCTCCATAATCTATTCTTTTCCATCTCAGTTTCTTGGTTAGACGGGATGTCCTGCGAGCTGTCCAGGTAAACTGAGATCTCCAATTGTCCAGGACGAGATACTAAGTAATTCACATAAGTCAGGAAAGCTTCTGTTCCTGGTTTTGGGTAGCCTGCTAGTTATGTATACATTCGATCATAACTGAATATCTTAAAAGCTCTTGTCTGTGTTGTATGAAAGACCAATCGTCTGATCTGCAAATCTAGTACTTCTCACGCTAACCATGGATGATCTATAGCCGGACACAAAGTGGTTCGATCCGTCCTAACAATTTATGAATCTTCTCAACTATTTTGATCCAACCAAGCAAATTATATATATATATATATATACACATAACTAACATCTTTCCTGCCTGAATCTGTTAATTGCTCAAAGTTAAATTAGTTTATTGACTGATACCACTGTACCATCTGGACATTGAGTCGGCCATGTTCACGGGATTCCTTCCGATTCGATTAAAGTGAAGTCCATTGAATTGGCAGATCAGAAAAGACGCATGCTTATCCTTTGCTAGGGTTTCTAGCGACAGAGATTAATTTCTTCTGGGCCTTGACTCGCCACGCGGTTGGGTCTTTTGATGAGATCCCTCCTATATCCCTCCCTCTACCCGTCTCGGGGACTGAGCTCTGTTTTCTCCATCATACGTCCCCTTCTTACTGTGTCCTTGCACTGGTCTCTATGTGCATTAGGTCAATTCTGTCCTCTCTCTGTCCTAATAAAGCCCATGCTCAAAAGTAACATTGATAGTAGACCCAGACGAAGGCAGCAGTAACATGGTAGAGAGCCAGAGAGAAATGGCTTCTGCACCGGAATCGTCCTTTACCTGGCTTTTCACCAATCGGGTCAATAGATATTAGGCATGGTTTTCACTAATTGGTTTTCCCGTACTCTTCAAAATCCTTTTTCCTTGTGTCCATTCTGGATCGAAAAAGAGAAATGTTTTGTCCATCCATCCACTGGTAAATTGGAGTCCAGAGTTTGTCCTACTCAAGAGAGGTAGATGCGTGTATGTGCGAAACGATCTGATTTTCTTGTAGGGCACCATGAGGTTTTATTTTGTTGCTCTGTGAAGGAAGCACACTCGTCAAAGTGCATGCTCTGCTGGTTCAGACCCGGGAATTTCTGCAGAACGTGGTTAGCAAGAGATCGATAGGCCGGCTTGCTCTTAACTTACGAAGGCAAATCTGTCGCAATAATGGCAGCAACATCACTGTGTCGCTGTCGCGCCCTCATGTATATGTCGCCTCCTTAATTAGACTGATAACGGAGTTATAGAGCACCTACACTGTGATGCTGAGTTTTTTCAAATCGGTATCAGGACATTTACGAGCTGCATTAATACTCAATCAGCACAATATTCATGAACAAATATTGGAGCCACATAAGACTTTGTCGTGATTTGCCCGAGCCCGGTTCTTTACACGATCAGCACATATGTGCAGATGAAATAACCGGCTTAAGTATCTTGTCAACTAGAAGTTAGGTGACCTACTACTGAGGAAACACAAGCATCCAGTGCAATCCGATTTCACTCGAATTACACATAGCCATGAATAAATCTGTCTCACGATGTCTTCCCCCTTGTCCCTCTCGCGTAGTTTAAAGTGGCTCTTGTTTCAGGCTCAGCATGTAACTTTTTTTATCGGGGAAGGCTGCATTGGACGACATTGTCAAATGAACATTCTCTTCACGAATTTTTCGGTTATAAATAAGATTTATTATTGTAAAAGACATATGATGAAGAAATAGATAAAAGAATGTAGAAAAATTACACAAATGAAAATCGGATCATAATATCTTAATTTTAATTTAAGAGTGATACCATTATACTAAAATATGTTTTTCTTCCTTAGCTGTTTAGTTTGCAGCTAGCCACTGCTTTCAAACTTCCCTCCAGTCGTTGATATCCGGAAGACGCGTCTTCGACTGGTTAGTCTTGGCTAGGGTTTGTTACACATGCCACATTGGTTATGGCAACCCTCCCCTCAGTTTGAAAATTGAAGCATTTAACTCCATCGCCCGAGGCTGAAACTTGCATTTTCTATATGCCGTAACTCTGGCCGGTGGCCGTGGTATGGTCGGTATGCTGTCTTCTCGACATATGCTCATGCGATCTTGATGGTAATCTACGAGCAGCAGGTGGGAGATAAATTACAGTAGTGGAGGATGTGGTCGAGAGCAAGCTCCGTTGAGCCAGATGAATATCAATATCCGATGTTGCCAGTGAACCCGAGGGTAGCAAGCTCCGCATCAGCAAGAGGACTAACAGTATCCAATGTTGCCGGTGAACCCAATCGGAGGTGGTGGCCCGTAGCAAGGCATCCACCCCTTTTGTGTGAATAGAAGATACACACACACATACACGCATATAAATTTTAAGCCCGTTTACCATTTTAATGGGCCTATATCTAACAGAGACCGGCCCATTTGTTGCGGGCCTTCATCGTCTTCATCCTTTCTGCCCCTCTCCATCCTCTCGCTGTCAGCGATCTGCGATCTGGAGCACAGCCTTGTTCCGCCGCAGCTGAAGTGAGGGAGGTGACTGTTTTTCGCTTTTGGGTCCTTGGAATTGTGGATTATTCATTATTGAGTGGACCCGAATCTTTACCCCCAATTGTTTCGATTTTAGTCGGGGATGAGAAACAAATTTGTTCTCAATAACTCTGAGCTCCTCTGTGCGTACACCTTCCTCCGTTCGAAGACAACATCCGCCCAGTATGTGGCGTCGAGGGCCCGGGACGCCACATTCGAGAAACTCATGGATAAGTACAAGCACTACTCCAAGGTTGTTGCTGTCCGAGACCTGATTCTGGCCTCCGTCCTCCCCTCCTCGTCGGTCTCGTTGGAGTTTCTCGACCGCCTCTCTCAGAGGCTGCACTTGAACCGAGGCGCCGCCTCCTTTCTCCGCAAATACCCTCACATATTCCACATTTTCTACGACCCCGCCAAGTCCCGGCCTTTCTGCAGGTTGACTGATGCTGCCCTAGAGATTGTCCGTGAAGAGTCGGAGGCTATTAAAGGAACTTTGCCTCACGTCGTCGATCGACTCGTTCGGCTTCTTTCGATGTCCACTTCGAAGTCCCTGCCTCTCCGTGCTATCTTCAAGGTCTGGAGGGAGCTCGGCCTCCCTGATGACTTTGAAGATTCAGTAATCTCGCAAAACTCTCAAATTTTCCAACTCTCTGATGCCCATGAGCCAAACACTCACATCCTGAAGCTAGTCGAGTCATCAGGGGTGCTGGAGGGCAACCATTTTGTGACAGCTGTGGAGAACTGGAGGGCTGCGGAATGTTACCGGGAAGACTCCGATATTGATGGAGCCGAGATTAAGTTCAGTTTCAAGCATGTGTTTCCCTCAGGAATGAAGCTGAGCAAGGACTTCAAGGCCAAGGTTAGAAAATGGCAGAGATTGCCATATGTGGGTCCCTATGAGGAGATAGGAGAGAAGAGACGGTCTCAGGCAGGAGCATCAGAACTGGAGAAACGGGCCGTTGCAATCGCCCACGAGTTTCTCAGCCTGACTGTCGAGAAGATGGTTGAGGTAGAGAAGATTAGCCATTTCAGGAAGTGGTTTGGGATCGATCTGAACATAAGGGATCTGTTCTTGGATCACCCAGGAATATTTTATCTATCAACTAAAGGAAAAACGCACACCGTGTTCCTCAGAGAAGAGTATGAGAGAGGGTGCCTGATCAAACCAAATCCGGTCTATCAGGCAAGGAGGAAGCTTCTTGATCTGGTCGTCTTGGGACGCCATGCTATGCTTAGCAGCAGTGACCCGAAGTCAGGAGACACTACCAAACATGATGATGGGGGATTTAACCAGGATGAAAATTGAATTGAAGTGCTGAGTATTCATTGTTCTAAACTTGTCTTTCATCTGTAACAAATGAAGTGACTGATGACGTATGAAATTCAGCAACATTTCCTCCGTGTGTCTACTGTTTCATTGTTGATCTTTTAACTGATGGACCTTAGCTGCGTTGACAGTTCACACAAAGTGGCTAAATTTTTGGTAGAAGATGACCATTGACGGTGGAAGGAAGAAGCCAGTCCTTGTGCTGCAGTAAATTCTGGGGAACTCAGATAAGGTTTGAGTTCTTATTCGGCTTATTATGAGGTTGAATTGTTTATTTTCTGCAAATTGTGGTTCCTCTTCAGCGTCCCTGGGCCTCCAGATAAGACATGAACAGAATTTTCCCATGTCCCATTGATACGATGATATCGATACTCATAAACCAGTATTAGCAGTACCTGTTCAAAATCCATATTCATGGCTCCCCTTTCTATTAGATTATAGCACATCAGTAGGGAGCAGAGCTAGTTCAATTCGTTTCATTTGGTGAGCTCTACATTCCTTTTACTCTCAGTCTGGAATATGATCATGCGATGTTAACATTTCTCAGAATCGGTCCTCAATCGATCCCCCTCAATCAAGTTTTAACCATATTAAATCACAAAAAATATATCGAACTTAAACATTTGTGAAGTTGCTGTTGCAAACAGGTATGTTACTCAGCTGATGCTCCGACTTAATCTGGCATGAAAATTTCTGTCTTGTGCTTCCTGCAGGGATCATTCTCGGGATAAAGCCATGATGCTGCTCGAGTAAATTCCTGCCCGATTCTTAATGAACAAAGAAGCAGCTAACGAGAGAGGAAACACTTTAATATTAAACACGCAAAACTGTAGCCGTTGGCTGGACGATTTGTTTTTCATAGCATTGTTTCCTGCACACAAAGCATCAGAGCTAGAGTAGCATCATACTCATTGTAGAGTAAGCATACCATCCTCCCAACTTTGAGTGTGTAATCGTACTTGCATGTTAGTTGCCGAGGATTTTGAATCTGATTGTATTGTGTATATCAGCATATACATCACGTATCAGCAGGTTAAATTATACAATTGGTACAAAATATTTTGTTAATGTAATCATTTGGTATAAAATTTTTAAAATGTAGTTTTGTGATACATTTTCTTTAAAATATACTATACTTTAGTTCATTTCATTAATTTTTTTACTAGCGTCGTCAATTTTTAATGATATAAATAATATACGTGATATTATTTAATATATAACTTTATATTTAAAATATATAAATTATCATATGTACATGCAAAACTCATTATCTCTTTCTTTCTCTCTCTCCACACCTCCCTCTCTCTCTCTTGGTCTCTCTCCCTCTCTCTCGCGCACATGCTCACTCTCTCTTGGTCTCTCTCCCTCTCTCTCGCGCACATGCTCTCTCTCTCTCTCACTCGCGATCTCTCCCCCTCTTTCTTGCTCGCACGCTCTCTCTCTCTCTCTTACTTGTGCTCTCTTTCCTCTCACTCTCCCCTTTGTCTCTCAACCTAAATTCAATTAAATTTTTTTTACCTTTAATAACATCTAATTTTTTTAACTACATTTTATTTAGGATTTTTTTCTTTTTTACAAAATAATAATAATAATATAACATAGTAGTATATTAAAAGGTAATTGACACGTAATTCGATCTAAAGATTAATCTTTTAAAAAAATTTATAATAAAAAATTAA